>CM054825.1:15943202-16185122 GCA_028984105.1 Lavandula angustifolia | reverse complement strand
AGTGTTCGATTCTTTCGTTCGGCAACCCCATTCTGGCGAGGAGTGCGCGCATCGGATGTCTCATGCTCTATTCCTTCTCCTTTGCAGAACTCTTCCACCATGAAATTAAGGAACTCGGTTCCTGCATCCGAACGTATTTTGACAATTTTTGTGTTCTTCTCGACACGAGCCTTTTCGAAGCGTTGGTAACTCTGTTTTGACGTCGTACTTGTTGGAAATAAATATGACCCATGTGTAGCGCGAGTAGTCATCAATGGCCACTAATGCCTACTTATTGCCTCGATCGTCACTAGGAGGGCGGAGCCGAACAAATCCATATGTAGGAGCTGAAGGATTCCATCGGTGGAAGGAGATGGAATAGGTTGATTTTGTTTCTTTGTTTGCTTTCCCTTCGAACATGCTTCACCTTTGAGTGTTTTCTTTGAATACTTCATTCGGCGAGTCCTCTTGCTAGAGTGTTTCTTGCTAATTTGTTAAGCGTCTTGAAGTTGAGATGGATGAGTCTCTTGTGCCTAAGCCTGACCCGTTACGTTGTCATTCTTCGCCCAACAAACAAGCTTCGGGGTTTAGGCGAGTTCCGATCGACTACATAAATATTCTTCTTGCGCGAACACGATAACACTTTGTTTTCTTGTGGATTTATCAATAACATCATAGAAACCGGCGTCAAATATCACTCTATTCGAGTTATCACAAAATTGACTAACGAGAGAGAAGGTTATCTTTGAAGTCCTTCAACATATGATACTCTTGGAACTTTGGCGAGTTCTAATCTTTCGAGTGTTCCATAGCCTACGGTATAGCCTTTTGCATTGTCTCCAAACTCGATTTGGGGTCCTTCTTTAGTTGTATAATTCTTGACAAGTCCTTTTGGTACGTCATATGTCTTGAGCATCCAGTTGTCCACATACCAAAGATCTTTGTTCACCTGCAAAACAAAATTATATTTAGGTACCCTTTATTTTTGATTTTGGGTCCTTAGATGTTAGTTTTGGTAACCCATATCCGTCTTACGACCCTGGTGGTTTCAGACAACTTCTTTCCACTTGCGTCAGCGTATTTGACCCTTTGGGTGTCGATCTTGACTTTTTAGGCTTTACGGGTTCGGGAGTCCTAATCTTACGAGTGGATGTACTGGCGACCTTTGCCTTTTGTGCGGCTTTCTTCTTCTTCTTCGACTTTTGGATCCTCTCTTGACTATAGGATCATAATAATATGAGCCATGCGGAAATTTGGATGTGTCGGTGAGGAGGTCCATCTTGATCGGCCCATTTGATTCTTTGGTTCCCCCTTGGATGGCCAACCGGGGTGTCTTGGTGATGATCTTACGGTCGAGTGCTGATGTGTAGGATGAGGTGCCTTCATCTTCTATTTGTTCTTGGCTAGGGGGTTGGTATGTCTTGCATTGATGGTCTCCCCCTTGGACAAACCTATCAACAAGTCGCACTTCGAGTGTCTTGCGGGGCGGGATGAGGAAGTTCCCTGGTGAATCCAAGTCCTTCCTTATAATGCTTGGGCTTGTTGCTTGCTAGCATAGCCTTTAGCTTCTTTTCGGGGCCCATGTAACGCTCGGTCATCGGGTTTCTCCAGGACATCATCACTTTTTCTTTAGCGTTTCATGCTCGGTGCGAAGTCACGACATTTCTTGCCCGATGAGACTCGGTTCAGTATCTTTTCGAGTTAAGTCGTTGGTCAAGCGAGATCCGATCTTCTTGATCTTTGAGACTTGGCCATGAGAGTTTATCTCCTCCCGAGTCTCACCACAAGTCCTTCGAGCTTAGTAGCAACTTGACTCTTACGAGAAAGTCTACGATTCTCCACTTTCGGGGGGTATCCAATTCTCGAAGAGTCTTCTTGAGCTGTGAGACTCATCTCAGATACATTCGTCAGTATTTCTTCATATGCGATCGCGACGTCCAAATTTTCATACGCACTTTTTGAAAAGAGTGTCGTGTGTGCAATGTGAAGAGGAATTAAATGGTTCATGAGATTTTACCTCATCCTCTTCTCCTGCCATGAGACACTTTTCGGTATTTCCTTCATTCTCAAGTTCTAAGGCCATGAAGAGTGCGCTTCATCATCCGATGAATCCATGAAGGAATCGACTTCATACGAGTCATCGAGAGTTCACCGGCAATGTATGCTTGTCTCTTCTTGATGAACTTCTCCCTTCGGGAGCTTTGCGTGCTTTGCTCGTTCAGCGAGTGAGCTCGGGGACAATCATGCGATAATGTCACGGCTTTTTGCGGTTATAGCGGTGGTGACTCTTTCTTCTTTTACTATATTTGTCTTTCGACTTAGGTTGAGTCATCCAGTTTCCTGCATTCGGAAGCATGGGAGTCGGGAGTGCGCTTGGGTGTATATTCATTCTTACCCTTAGAGTCTCGACAACTCTTGAGAGCTTTCTGTGCCTCTCTTTCTCCTTCTGGTATTTAACGGCAAGCAGTGCGTACTTCTTGGCTAGATTTCCTTCTTGTATATCACTGAGTGAAGGTTCAGCCTTGCTTTGGGCCATTGGAGCTCTTGAGCGGCGATGCTTTGAATGGATGGTCGATTTTGGTGTCGGCGTCGGCTCGGTTGCTTCCTTTGAGGTAAGCCAAACTCGAATTCCTCTGCTTTGAGTTCTGAAAAGATATGGCCAGGAGTAACAATATCTAAATCAGAATGACGTAATAAAGTAGCAAAAGGAGTCCAGTGACCGTCTGGCAGTGCCCTCAAAATCTGGAGATTCATTTATCGGTTGGAGAATATCTTTCCCAGCCCGTTGATGGAGTTCATCGAGATTCATGAATCGCGACGTTGAGATCTTCAATGGTGTCATCAGGCATGAGTGACAATCTCTCCAACTTTTGGAGTTCCATCGCAAGTTTATTTGCTTTGATCTTCTGAGTCCCCCGACTCAGTAGCGCTAGAGCATCCCAGAGTTCCTTAGCGGACTTACAGTCCTGAACTCTCCCGAGGTAGGAATCATTTAAGGTGGTCAGTATGGCGTTTCTGGCGACACGGTCTAAGTTGTGAAGCTTCTTCTCCTCTGGGGTGAAGAGACTTCTATCCTTGAGAATCTTCTTCCCGGTCACCATTCCACCTCCATCAGCTGGATCCTGAGCTACGACACTATCTATCATGGGGACTATAGGTCCATCCTCAAGAACCTCCGTCAAATGTCGTGGAGAGAGGTCGAGATGGGCTTTCATTCGACTCGCCATACGCGCGTAGTTCTCTCTGCGAGAACATGGGCACCATCCTTATACGACATATCGGACATATTTGATAATGATATGAGTGAAAAATGATATGCGGTGAAAAGCGGTTTTGGATCCGTTCAAGTAGACCGGTTTCAAAATAACGGATGTCTTATAGAACTCCTGCTCGATACCAATTGTTGGTCAGAGAGCACGTTCGGGTGTAGGAGGGGGGGTGATTACACCTAAAAACCTATTTCTCAACTTAAAACACGAACGGTTCTTTTCGGGATAGTGACATGCTTGAACGGGTTCGAGCGGACCAAATAAGGCCGTTGCGAATCGTATTGGAAGAGTGAATGACTCTGCGAGATGCGCTGGGCGACTAAGAGTCGAAGTCGGTATCTTCGGCGGACAGTCGGTTGAGTTGGAAAGCGTTTTTAAGAAAACGGTTTGAGTAGGTTAGTGCATTTAGTTAAGTTCACTTTGAAACTCGTTGAATGATTTAAGAAGGATTTTCGGTATGAACGAGTTAAATCAATGCAATAGTAAAAATAGAGTACGAGACACCCTGATTTTTAAAGTGGTTCGGACACAAAAATCCTCGTCCACTATCCCGAATGATCGGGAAGCTATTTATTATGCGAGGTAGTCTTAGTTGGTTTGTCTGTTGGACAAACTACGGTCTTGAGATTTATGCGAGCAAGTCTCGGCTTACAAGGGTATCAAGGCGAGTGTTTGAAAAACTCTCCAACTATGAAGGAGTTCTTTACAATAAAGAACGGTTCAAAGATGAACTCCTTCGTCTAAGCTATGGATATATCTATTGAGCTTAGGTTAGAGGGATAGGGAACAATGAAGTGGCTTCTAGAACGACGAACGGCTAAGTAAAGCTTTGGGTTCGTGTATCGTCGTTTGGATGCTTTAGAGGCTCCATTTATCGATTCGACTTGGTTCCCTAAGAGCTAGAATATAGTTCTTCGCCGGAGGTAGATTCTTCGAACTTCTTGCGGAGAACTTAAGCTTTTCGTATTTGCTCGTTTGAATGCTCGTGTATGTATGCGCTTGGTTTTCTCGTTGGTGGCTCGTTTTCTCGTTCGCTCGTGAGCTTCAAATTTGATTTATCCCTCTATTTATAGAGAAGAGACTAGGAAAGATCCGTTGGAGACAATGATCCTTTGTCTCTCTCTTTTAGGTAGCTAACGGCTCTTTCATGGCGGTGTGACAGTGTCCTTTTCCTCCATTTCTGGAAAGTTGTTGACTTGCAGCTTTAGTAGATGTAGGACAGGTGTCTGCTTGTCATTGGTCGAGGTTCAGAGAGTAGTTGAGACAGAACAGACTTCAAGGAGATTTGAAGCTGACTTCTCTCTTTCTCGTACTTTGACTATGTTGATTTGCCTTCGAGAAATTTCTCACGGTTCGGAAGACTATCGGCGTTCTTTGAGTCGATCTTTAATTGATAGTGAACTCCTGTGATGCGCTTGCGAAGATCAACTGCGAGTACGGTGAACTACTCTGGCGAGTTCGGTCCAGCGGCTCCTTTCGGTATCTTTGCTCTGTGAGTCCAGTATTGCGAGTCTTCTACTTACGGTCTTGAGGCGGATAAGCTGCGAATGCACGAACCGGAGCGAGAGGGCCTGCGAGTGCGAAACCTCGGAGACAAAAACGAGGTTACAACATAAAGGTTCACCCAATCAAGATAGGGTTTTGGGATCTTCAAATCTTGTTGGGTGATGATTCCATCCTCAACCTTTGTTACTCTTAGTGGGAAATGATTCGGTCTTAGACAACGATCTTAAGCTCGGTAGCCTTGTGCTCTGTACTTATACGAAGATTTGAAGATCCCAAAACCCTATCGATTGGTGAACCATTCCGTTGTATATGTTGTTTGTCTACGAGGTTTAAGACTCGGTAGACACTTTGCTACGGTCAGGCGCTCGGTAAGCTTATGCGCCCCGGCACCGGTGTAGAAGACTTAGTGATCTTGGACTCGGCGGGAGGCGTATGCGAGAGAGTCGGTTGAGCCCGGACTCGGCGGGAGTAGTTTCGGCTGGACTCGGAGCTGATCTTCGATAGACTTATCTCGTTTGTCTATCTACGAATACAAGGTCGGACTCGGCATCGGCGGACAATCTTACGGCGTCGAGATCTTTTGAAATGCAATCGGCATAGTCATATACGAGGAAGAGAGAAGTCGGCTTCAATTAGCCTCGAAGTACATTGCACTGTCTCAACCACTTTATTCACCTCGGCGAATGATAAACATACACGTGTCATCCTACCTACTAAAGGCGCAAGTCAACACTTTTCGAAAAATGAGGAAAATACCTACGTTACCTACGTCAAAAAGAGCCATTTGCTACCAAAAAGAGAGAGAGAGAAGAAGATCGTCTCCAACGGATCTATTTCAATATCCGCTCTATAAATAAAGGGATTATTCAAGAAGAATACACCGAATGCACGAACCACAAAGCCAAAATCCGAGAAAGCACTCAACGAGCAAAGAACCCAAAGAACAAAGTCTTAGCAAGAACTTGAAGAACAATCTTCCGGCGAAAGACTACATTCTAGCTCATAGGGAATCAAGGCCGAACAGACATATAAAGCCTCTAGTATCCAAATCGGCGTTACACGAACTCAAAGCTTACCTTCGGTTCGTTCGTCGATCTAGAAGCTACTCTCTCATATTCCCTATCCCTCTAACCCTAAGCTCAATTGTTCTTATCTATAGCTTAGACAAAGGAGTTCATCTTTGAACGTGATCCTTATTGTATAGGGACTCCTTCTTGTTGGAGAAAGTTTGTCGAAACACTTCTAAGTTTGATCGTTGTAAGCGAGACTTGGATCGGTATAAAAACCAAGACGCGGCTTTGCCCGGTGCGCAAGGCGGCGAGACTAACTCGGGATAAATAATAGCCTCCCGATCTTTCGGGACGGTGGACGTAGGATTTGAGCGATATCAGAACCACTTTAAAAATCTACGTGTCATTTACTTACTTTGTTGCATTGATTTTACTATTCATACCAAACATCATTTCTTAAAATCAATCAAGCTTGTCTCGGCTATCTTGAGCCGAATATCTCTTGAGCCGAGACTTTCATAAAATGTTTTCACCACTCAGCGATTTGGGCCTACACACATTTCCGCACGCCGAACTCTTGCGTAGATCCTGAATTCGGACTCGATCGGCTAGCGAGATCTCGGTAGAGTCGGACTCTTTGCCGCACACGATTCGGAAACAGTTGTTTGGTCTGCTTGAACTATTTGATCGAGACACCATCCTGAATAGGAGTTGTTCGAGTTCGAAGTCGAGAAATCGAATCGGGTGTATTCACCCCCCTCTACACGACCATACACTCGGGACCAACAATTGGTATCGGAGCGCGGGAGTTCCTTAAGACTCTTGTCACTTTGAGGCTGGGTCCATTCGAGCGGATCCGGAGAAAGCGTTTTCCATCGCATATCACTCTACATTCATATCTTTATCTTCTATGGCTGATATGTCGGGTATAAGGATGGTACCCATGTTCTCGGTAGAGAATTATGGAGTATGGCGAGTCGAGAATGGAGGCGCATCGACTTCTCTCCACGATAGCATGGCGAAGTGCTTGAGGAAGGACCTATCGTTCCCATGATCGATAGTGTTGTAACTCAAGACCAAGGCGAAGGAGGAGGAATGGTGGCCAGGGAAGAAGATTCCCAAATACGGAAATCTCTTCACTCCTGAGGAGAAGAAGCTTCACAACTTAGGCCGTGTTGCGAGAAACGCTATGCGACCACTCTTAGTGATTCTTATCTTGGCGGAGTTCGGGAATGCAAGGCTGCAAAAGAACTACGGGATGCTCTAGCGCTGCGAGTCGAGGGACTCGAGAAGATTAAAGCGAATAAACTAGCGCCCGGAACTCCAAAAGGCTGGAAAGCTTGTCTCTCATGCACGGTGACAAAATCGAAGATACGAACGTCAGTTACCAATCGATGAACTCAATCAGCGGGTGGGAAAGACATTCGGCAGCAGAAATGAATCTAAAGATGCGAGGGCGCCTGCTCGGACGGACCTTTGGACACCTTTTGCCACTCTATTGCGACATTCGACTTAGATCTTTGTGTCTCCCGACCATATCTTTTGGAATTACGGGCGGAAGGAGTTTGAGTTCGACGGACCTCAAAGAAAGGCTGAGACACGAAGCTAACACAAAGATCGACCATGCTTTCAAAGCAACGGTCGGCCACTGGCATCTCCCGCGACGAGCAAGACGGCGAGTAAGGCGAACCTTCACTCAATGATCTACAAGAAGGAAGTCTCGCTCGGAAGTATGCGTTGCTCGCTATGAAATATCGGAAGGAGAAGGAGCGACGCGAAAAAGTGACTAAAGCCTGTCGGGAAACGAAAGGTAAATTAAATTATATGTCGAAACACACTCGACTCACAGTCTTCGAATACGAAGAAGGATGACTCGGAACCATCAAAGAATAGCGAAAGCAAAGAAGAAAGAGTCATCACTTGCTACAAGCGCAAGAAGCCGGGGACATTATCAATATGATTGTCTGAGCTCGATAGTCTTTGAAGCGCGGCACGTAAGGCAAGGAGAGAGAAATTCGCCCGAGAAAAGATAATCCTACATAGGTGGCGAAATCTCGGAGCGACTCGGAAGAGGTCGACTCCTTTATGGATTCATCGGATGATGATGCGGCTTTCATGGCCACTAGAGCTTGAAGATGAAGAAACAGCGAAAATTGCCTAATAGCGAGGTGAAGAGGATGAGGTAAACTCTCTTGAACCGGTCAATTCCTCTTCACATTGCACACACGACACTATTTCGGGTGCGAGATGAGAATTTGGACGTCGCGACCGCATACGAAGAAGCTGCTCGGCGAACAAATTCAAATGAGTGCGGCTCGGCAAGACTCTTCGGGGAGTTGGATACCACGAAAGTGGAGAATCGGAGACTTTCTCGGGAGAGTCGGGTTGCTGCGAGGCCGAAGGACTTGTGTTGAGACTCGGGGAGGAGATAAACTCTCACGATGGCCAAGTCTCGGCATCAAGAAGATCGGATTTCAGTTTTGACCAATAACTTGACTCGGGAAAGATCTGGCGAGTCTGCTGAAGCAAGAAATGTCGGGACTTCGAGGACCGAGGCACGACACGGCTGAAGAAGAGTGATGATGTGCGGAGGAGCACGATTGGCGTTACATGGGAGCTGAAAAGAAGGCTGGAGGCTATGCTCGCAAGCAATAAGCCCAAGCATTGCAAGGAAGGACTTGGCTTCAACCGGGAAGCTTCCTCATGCCCCCGTTCGCTCGAAGTGCGTCTTCTCGATAGGTTTGTTCGAGGGGAAACAATTAATGCAAATCCTCCGAACCCCTCGGCAAAGAACAAACGAGAAGATGAAAGCACCTCATCCTAAGTATCGGTACACGACCGGAAGATCGGTACCCGACACCCCGGTTCGGTCGAGGGGGAACTAGCGGAGTTAAGTGGGGCGTCGGTATGGACCGCCTCGGTTGACACATCCCGGCTCGGTATGGGTCATATTACTATGATCCTATAGTCGGGAGGAGGTTCCAAGAGTTAGAAAAAAGAAGAACGCACAAAAGGCAAAGGTCGGCGGTCCACCGGCTCGGAAGATCCGGACTCCCGACTGCGAAGAATTATATCACCGAAGAAGGACCCCGGAGTGAGTTCGGAGACAATGCAAAGGCTATACTAGAGGATATGGAACACTCGGCATTGGAGCGCCAAAGTTCCAAGAGTATCATATGTTGAAGGACTTGACATAACCTTCTCTACGGAAAACGGTGTTATCGGAGTTCGCGCAGAAAGAACATATATGTTCTTTGGCCGGAACTCGTTGAACACGGAAGCTTGTCTATTGGCAAATAACGATAATCGAACGGGGTGGCTATGGCATAGAAGACTCAGCCATCTCAACTTCAAGACGCTCAACCAACTAGCAAGAGACACTCTAGCAAGGGGACTGCCGAATGAAATATTCAGCAAAGACACTCATTGTGAAGCATGTCTGAAAGGAAAGCAAACAAAGAATCAAAATCCAACAGTTCCATCTCCTTCCACTGATGGAATCCTTCAGCTGCTACATATGGATTTGTTCGGTCCAGTCTCTCCAGTGACGACCAGAGGAAAGAAATATGCATTAGTGGTCATAGATGACTACTCGCGCTACACATGGGTCATATTTATTGCCAACAAGTCTGACGTCAAAACAGAGTTACCAATGCTTCTGAAAAGGCTCAGTGTCGAAAAGAACGCCAAGATCGAGAAAAATACGTTCGGACGGAGGAACCGAGTTCCTTAATTGTATGGTGGAGCGGTTACGCAGCGAAGGCATAGAGCATGAGACTTCGCTGCACGCACACCTCGGCGGGAATGGAGTTCTTTGACGAAAGAACGAGAACTCTCAAAGAAGCGGCTAGAACTCTACTCGCAGATTCGGGACTCCCGTCCAATTATGGGCGGAACCTGCGACTTTGCATGTTACACTCGGAACCGATCTTTTGCGACGAAGCGGCATGGAAGAACACCATATGAACTATGGAACAGCGGGAAGCCTTCTCTATCTTATTTCCATATCTTTGGTTGTTCATGCTTTATCCACAATAATGGGAAAGATCAGGTGAAGACTTTTGATAGCAAGTCGAGATCGGGGGAGTATTCTTAGGATACTCTCGGGTTAGCAAAGCTTTGAGTATTCAACTATCGGACTCTTTGCGTGGAGGAAAGCCCTCATGTTGTTTTTAACGAGTTTGCTGCGAAGACGGGATCAATAACTCAAGTCGAATACGAGGACATCGGTAGAGCGGCTACGGGATCTAAGCTTAAAGGACAAACCCGAAAAGATCCGGCTATGTTGGGATGATGATTCGGACGAAGAAGCGAAGACAAATCTCCGAATCTCAACCGAGCGAGCAAGTAGGCGAGCGATTGATTCTCCCGAGCAGAATCAATCCCCGGGTAACTTCAGTCGATGAGGAAACCGTTGAGGTAAGCGAGACCACTACTAAGAATAACAACTCGGGGGGGAACATCTAGTAATGTTCTGAGTGAATGCCCCTGAACACGGTGACTCGGTAGACCATACTCTTATCACGAAATTCTTCAATCTCGAGAATAGTACAAGCTGAAATGCCTAACTCACCTACTATACGTGTTGAACAAATTTCGGATGAAGAGCTGAAACTTCGTAGATCGTGGCTCGATGCTCACCTTGCTTGATCTAATCATTGGAGATCCCTCGGCTAATGTCAAGACAAGATCCAGTTGTCAAGGAGAAAGCGCATTATTTTCCACGCTTCTTGTCTCTTGAAGAGCCTCGAGACCATTGAGGATGCATTAAAGGATCTTGGCTTGGATCATAGCTATGCGGGGAGGAGCTAAATCGGTTTACGAGAAATGAAGTGTGGGAGCTTGTAGACAGACGCCGTCATCAACATGTCATTGGAACCAAATGGGTCTTCAAAAACAAGCGAGATGAAAACAACATTATAGTAAGGAACAAAGCAAGGCTCGTGGCTAAAGGCTACTGTCAAGCTGAAGGAATAGATTTCGATGAAACTTTCGCTCCAGTTGCAAGATTGGAGGCAATTAGACTATTCCTAGCCTACGCAACACATCAAAGATTCAGAGTTTATCAAATGGATGTGAAGTCTGCGTTCCTAAATGGCGTGCTGAAAGAAGAAGTCTATGTGGAACAACCGCTCGGCTTTCAGCAGGGACGTCAAGTATATAGACTCAGAAAGGCTCTGTATGGGTTAAAACAAGCACCCAGGGCTTGGTATGATACCCTGTCTGAGTTTCTTCTTGATAAGGTTTTCGGGAAAGGCACGATGAGCCGCACTCTATTCGGCATTCGTTGGAAGAAGACTTACTACTTGTGCAGATCTACGTGGATGACATCATATTCGGATCAAAGAATGTCAACATATGTCAACAATTTGAAAAGATGATGAAGGATAAGTTCAAGATGTCAATGATGGGAGAAATGAACTACTTCCTTGGTTTTCAAGTCAAGCAATCTGAAAAGGGAACGTTCATCAACCAAGGCAAATACACTCGAGACCTCATCAAAAGATTGTTGCACATCAGGCAAATCTATCAAGATCCCGATGAATACGAATATGAAGATAGATCTTGATAAAGAGGGAGTATCAGTAGACCAAACCGAATATCATGCTATAATTGGTTCATTATTATATTTAATAGCTACTCGTCCTGACATAACTTATCTTTGTAGGTGTACGTGCTCGATTTCGGGCGAATCCCAAGCGAGCCATATGGACTCGGCAAAGAAGATTCTCCGCTATCTCCGAGGAACACGACATGGGTTTATGGTATCCGGTGATGATAATATTGAACTAGCGGCTATTCGATGCGACTATGCGGGATGTAGAATTGGCCGAAAATCAACTTCGAGGAACATGTCGGTTCCTTGGCGGCAAGGCGATCTCATGGTTTCCAAAGAAACGGCACTCGGTAGCTACGTCGACTACGGAAGGCTGAATACATGGCTGCCGGAAGTTGTTGCACCCAAATCCTTTGGTGAGACGGCGGTGAGAGACTATGGCGTCATTCGGAATGAAGTGCCGATCTTTACGCGATAGTACCGGTGCCATTGCAATCACTCGAGAATCTGTACTACACACGAGATGCAAGCACGTGGACATCGAGACATCACTTCATTCGTGACCATGTCGAAAAGAAGGATATCGGGATGGAAAAGATCCATGCCCGACAAGCAACGGGCGACATGCGACCAAGCCTCTAGGCGAATCCGGTTCGAGAGAACTTTCGGTAGAGCTAGGTCTGCTTTGGACCCTACGACCCCGGTCGGTAAGAAGGTTCCATGAGAGGACCATTTCGGTAAGGGGGAATGTTCACCCTCGGTGCGGAATGTATTCGATGCGTAGAGATTCAGAAACCATCTACACGAGGTATCAGCTGACTACTATGTTCAGCTGACAGGTTTGCGTATCTCTACTCAGTAGTAATTTATATTACAGAACCTTGCATTTATGACAAAGATTCAGCATGATATTAATATCTCTTGGTTTGTCTTTATTATTAACGGATTTCATTTAATGCACGACATTCCATACATAAGCTTCTTTGAACTCTGCGCGCATTTAATGCATGTCTTTTCACGGTTACTACTTAGGCTATTTTACAAGCGGCTTTGAATTAGGCGGCATATGTGATCATTACCTATAATATATCTTCTAATCTTGGCCGTCCATTCTATAAAGCGGTTTAAAACTCAACCTTTGATCAAATAGCTGTTCATCTTCACGTTTGATATATATATTTGATCATATCTTCTCAAACCGCCATTAGCATACTTCAAATCTTTCATATCCGAAAAATCTGAGATTTGCAAAAGCAATCCTTACTTGCAACTTCATCTTCATATCTTATCTCAATTTTATTGGTATGCCTATGAGAAGCGTTCTTGTATTCTCTTTTTTTTTTCGGTATCGCTACGAAGCCTTGTTCTAACTAAGAATCGATGCTTGATAAATCTCTTGTAACGAGTACTATGGCGGGTATTTTTGTAGATGCCCACGACAACATGGAGGAGATCCTCCGCAAAGGCCATGTGCAGTGCGAACCGGTCATGGAATTCGATGCTTGCGACCTCGAATACATGGATGAAGTCTTTACATACCTCGAGAGGATGCAGTGCGGAAGAATTTCTATCGAGGAAGCCCACTTACTTCCTTCCTCGACAAGTGGCGAGAGATATATCGAACTACGATTCAGTCGGAGGAGATATTGTGGCGAGTTTCGCTTGTTCACGCTATTGGCGATGCATCGAAGATTCTAAAAGTGGATATCGATCAAGCAAGCCGAAGAAGAGCTTCAATCTTCCATCGCGAAGGCATCGGTACTATAGGCTATAACGGCGACTCGGTAGATGAATACGATGGTGATACGTGGCAAGCCTACAACCTTGAAGCGGCGCTTCCCGAGAAGAACGCAATGCTACCACGGTTTAGAGCATTGGCCTACATCGTCACGCGATTCTTCGGCGAGCCAAGGCGGCTCCTTCGATCGAGGTCTCTCGACCTAAGATCCACTTGATGATGGCAATTTATGATTGTGCCAAGGTCAGCTGGACCGAGTTCTTCATTCGGGAATTTATGGCTCAGCGGCCAAGTTTGACAAGCCCACGCGTACGGCGAGCGCAAAAAGGCAAATTACTTTATGGGCTAAAGGCATGCTGTTATGATTGAAGACTTACGTGGCTACGAGCGAGATCACCTATGACGACAAGGAGTACTTCAACATAAAGAAAGTTCGGTTTTACAACGGGGCTGCGGCCCTTGACAAATCGGGTCGAGGCCCCTCGGCCGTGACTCGGCGGCGAGTCTCGAGAAGGCTACTCCAACGAAAAGGAGAACGCCTCCGGCCAAAAACCCCCAAAGGCACCGGCTAAGAAATTGAGGAAAGCCGGCGATGTGCACTGCTTGAACACGAAGCCCCTGCTGAACGGGCCACTCGGTAAACTACTCGGCCCCGGAGGGCGATAGATGAATACGAGTCTTACGAGAAGACTCAATCGGTGGAGAAGGGAGTCTCCTTTGAAGAACCAATAGAGATGGAACAAGGGGAGGCTACGAAGCTCACGGTGAAGAAATTCAACGCCTTGGACGGCCCCTCGCGGTTCCTCCACTCCGGCGGTGCGCCACCTGCTTGAGACTCGGACGTCTCCAATTGACTTGGAATCCGAGACGGCGTACGAAGAAGAAACAATCGGGATGGAAGCGTCGGTGATTCTATCCGAGCATCCGAGAAATTCTTCAACTAATTCCGAGCTTGCGACTACTCGGACACTGTTGCAAATTGCTAAATCGGCAAGGCTCCACATGTTCTTTGCGACATCGGGAGTGGCCTCGTCTACAACGCTTAGTTCTTCACTACTCCTGTCGGCGGCTTCATGAAGAAGAAGCGGGCGAGAGAACGAGATAGGCTATTACGAGCACGAAGACCTCGGTTCAATGGACAATCGAGGGCTGCGATGCGCTATGATACATGATCGGCGGCTTGCCTCCAGGCCCGGCAGCACCTCGGATGGGTCGGACCACGGCGACCCCCGGTGATTCGAGTCTGGAAAGCGATGACGGAAATCCCAGGACAAGGATACACTCACTTACGAAGAAGCTCCGCGTCCGCCCGGTATCCTTGGACTGCGAAGTCAGCGGGTGGTACCTCGGCATCCACGAGCCCGCTCGGCTCTTGTTGAAGTCCGCATTCGAGGTAGCGCCCGGCCCTCATCGTCGGCGTTCAAAGTATGTGGCGAAGGCTATTAAAAGCCAAGGCACTCGGAGCCGTGCCCTCGCCAAGGCGGTCCACAGCGTGTGGAAGAAGGCTGCTTGAAGCCACCGCCTGCGAGCCGGGGCTGAAGTCTTCTATATCTCAATCGATCGCCCCCGATGTCTCTGCGCTTATTTCAAAAGCAACGGCTCGGCAACAAGAAAAATTTGAATCTCATCTCGGGATCTTTCGGGAGAGCCAAGCCAAACTACTTGAGGAATTTCGGGCTTCCAAATTGGCTCATCTTGAAGCTATTCTTGAACAATCCCGGGCCACGGACATAAGACTTGATAATATTCAAGCTGGTCTGGAGGATAAGATCTACGAGAAGGCTGAATGATTTTAAGGGGTTTGGTGAACTCTCCTACAAGCAACTGATACAATGAAGCTCGACTTACGAGAGGAGCGAGCTACATGAGGCGGCAGAGACTTTAAGGATCAAATTCGATCATTGTCAACCTCCTTCAACGACCTTGAGAAAAAGGTACTTATCCCTACCCAGTGCTATTGATGATGCCAAAAAGGGGAAAGTAAAAGAGGGAAGAAAAAGAGTACCGAGCCGGCAAAAGGCAAGAAACGAGTGCGAGAAGCCTACTCCTACAAAAACCACAAAATCTACAAAATCTTCTAAGGGGGAAGCTACTTTGAAGTTATTTCGGACTCGAGACTTAGACGGGTGAGGCCCGGGGTGTCCCAGCTGCGAGCACGGCGAGGCAGGCCCAAGTGGCTCGGGATCCCGAGGCTACTCATGCAGCCACGACTCCTACGATATCATCAAGGAGGTTGCGAGTATGATGAACGAGAAAGAGGACTCGAGATGATGAAGAAGAGGTTCCTCTACCTCCACTGTTCGGGGAAAAGGTAAGAAAGTAATGGATCTCCCGGCCCCTCCGGCAAAGAAGAAAACCCAAGAGATATATTTACTGGCGAGGAGGAGGCTCGGATAGCGGGCGATGAGAAGCTCGCTAGGGAGATTGCCGATCTTTGAAGTTGCCAACAAGCCAAAGTCTAAGCTCTGCTAAAGGAAAGACAAAGGCACCGGCACGTGGTGGAAAGAAGAAAGCGCACGCTAGGTTGCCTCCCGGGAAAGCTTCGAGAATCGAGGATGATGAAGATAGGGAGAAGCAACAACAACGGCAAAAAGGCACTCGGCGGCAAGGTACGTCCAAAAACAAATCCGGTACCTACTGGTGACTACGAACAAGCTCCTCGGAAGCCTCAAGAGCAAGATGCGAGAAATTAAAGCAATATTCGCTCGAGATGGAGACATATCTCTACCGAGGAGAGGAAGCTAGACGGTTAGAGGCTGCCGGGCGGAGGATACATTTGGCGAGACCTCGAGGCGCTTAGAATTCGTACTAAGCAAGAGGCCGGTGAGAGTTCCTTCGAAAGGCGACATTCCTTACCGATCTGAGAAGGTTCGGGAAGCCAGCGATGCGAAAACACATAGATGGCCGAGATCGGACGAATGGATGCCTATTCGGTTCAATCGAGAGATGGGAATCGGCCGAGATTGAGTTTATCAAGAGAAATTATTTACGGAGATTACGGCACGAAATGTCCTAAGGGCGATGCCTACGTCGAGTGGATGGTACATTCTTGAACACGATCTTTACCCGTATTTGCACGAGCCGTAGCGAAGGGGTAGTAGTCGGCATTCACGAAGCAAGAATCATTCCTCCACCCGAGAAGATAAGACGACTCGGTTCATCTCGGGTGATTGAACAAGAAGTGAAGAATCTTTGCGATGAACGAGAGGTCTAGAACAAGATGATCCGGCGGACTTATTTGAATACTTGAAGGCGAGGAAGAACACGTTCGAGAATGTATGGAGTCCCATTTGCTGAAGATCAATCTCAAGGTTTCATGAATAGGATTCGGCGGTTTAAGGGTTCTCCTCCTTAGTTCTCTTCTTAGCTTAGCAAGATTTGTATTGTACTTAGCCGACTATCATATATATACGATACTGCTTTTTGGCTTTGACAACTACTTGTTGTCTAAATAGCCGTGTTTGCTTTATGCTTTAATACTCGAGAATCTTGAAGTGATTCTTGACACACACACACTTTGTTTATTTACCTATCGGTTTTTGCTCGGTTAGATTTACGATAGACTAGACTTTCATAGAGTTATTATTTCTCATAGGGGAAATTGTTGCATGGGGGAAATTGTTGTAAAGGGGAAATTGTTACGCTCTGTCTCCCTCGGTAGTCTAGCACTTACCGGACAACTCCATTGATCCTTCTTGTAATTATGTAAGGAGCTCTGTTCTGAGTAAGTTAGTGTTTAGCATAGATGATAGGTTTTGGCATCATCAAATAGGGGGAAATTGTTGGGTGATGATTCCATCCTCGGCCTTTGTTACTCTTAGTGGGAAATGATTCGGTCTTAGACAGCGATCTTAAGCTCGGTAGCCTTGTGCTCTGTACTTGTACGAAGATTTGAAGATCCCAAGACCCTATCGATTGGTGAACCATTCCGTTGTATATGTTGTTTGTCTACGAGGTTTCGGACTCGGTAGACACTCTGCTACAGTCAAGGCGCTCGGTAGCTTATGCGCCCCGGCACTAGTGTAGAAGACTCGGTGATCTTGGACTCGGCGGGAGCGGATATGCGAGAGAGTCGGTTGAGCCCGAACTCGGCGGGGAGTAGTTCGGTTGGACTCGGAGCTGATCTTCGGTAGACTTATCTCGGTTTGTCTATCTACGAATACAAGGTCGGACTCGGCATCGGCGGACAATCTTACGAGCTGTCGAGATCTTTTTGAAATGCAATCGGCATAGTCGTATACGAGGAAGAGAGAAGTCGGCTTCAATTAGCCTCGAAGTACATTACTGTCTCAGCCACTTTATTCAAAAGCGACGAATGACAAGCATACACGTGTCATCCCTACCTACTAAAGGCTGCAAGTCAACACTTTCCAGAAAAAGGAGGAAAATGCCTTTGCTTACCTACGTCAAAAAGAGTCGTTTGCTACCAAAAGAGAGAGAGAGAAGAAGATCGTCTCCAACGGATCTATTTCAATCTCTGCTCTATAAATAGAGGGATTATTCAAGAAGAATACACCGAATGCACGAACCACAAAGCCAAAATCCAGAAAGCACTCAACGAGCAAAGAACCCCAAAGAACAAAGTCTTAGCAAGAACTTGAAGAACAATCTTCCGGCGAAAGACTACATTCTAGCTCATAGGGAATCAAGTTGAGCCGAGCATATAAAGCCTCTAGTATCCAAATCGGCGTTACACGAACTCAAAGCTTACCTTCGGTTGTTCGTCGATCTAGAAGCTACTCTCTCATATTCCCTATCCCTCTAACCCTAAGCTCAATTGTTCTTATCTATAGCTTAGACGAAGGAGTTCATCTTTGAACACGATCCTTATTTTATAGGGACTACTTCTTTGTTGGAGAAAGTTTGTCAAACACTTCTAAGTTTGATCATTATAAGCGAGACTTGGATCGGTATAAAAACCAAGACGCGGCTTTGCCCGGTGCGCAAGCTAAGCGAGACTAACTCGGGATAAATAATAGCCTCCTGATCTTTCGGGACGGTGGACGTAGGATTTGAGCGATATCAGAACCACTTTAAAAATCTACGTGTCGTTTACTACTTGTTGCATTGATTTTACTATTCATACCAGAACATCATTTCTTAAAATCAATCAATCAAGCTGTCTCGGCATCTTTTGAACCGAATATCTTTTGGCCCCGAGACTTTCATAAAATGTTTTCGGCACTCAGCGATTTGGGCCTAAACACATTTCCGCACGGCGAACTCTTACGCAGATCTTGAATTTCTGACTCAGTCAGCTAGCAGATCTCAGTAGAGTCAGACTCTTTGCCGCACACGATTCAGAACAGCTGTGTTGGTCCCGAGTGTACGGTCAGGTGTAGAGGGGGGGTTGGGGGGGTGAATACACCTGATTGGATTTCTCAACTTCGAACTCGAACAGTCCTATTCAGGATGGTGTCGGCCCTGAAAGCTTGAGTTCGGCGAGACCGGACAAGCTTACGAATCAAGTTAAAGGCTAAGAGTACTGCTAACTGACTAGGTCAGAATTCAATATCTACAGTAAGAGTTCAGTGCGCGGAATAGTGTATGCCCAAATCAGTTTTTGTGAGAAAACGTTTTAAGTCTCAGCAGACCAGACAACTGTTCTGAAAACGTTTTAACTTCTCCAACAGTGAAGGAGTCCTTATACAATAAGGATTGGGTTCAAATGTGAACTCCTTCGTCTAAGCTATGGATAAGAACAGTTGAGCTTAGGGTAAGAGGGATAGGGAATATGAGAGTAGCTTCTTGATCGACGAACAGCTGAAGGTAAGCTTTGAGTTCGTGTAACGTCGATTTGGATACTAGAGGCTTTATATGTCGGTATAGCTTGATTCCCTATGAGCTAGAATGTAGTCTTTCGCCGGAGATTGTTCTTCAAGTTCTTGCTAAGACTTTGTTCTTCGGAATTCGCTCTTTTTCGCGCTCTCTCGTGTTCTAGGCGTTTTTTAAATCTTGAATGATCCCTCTATTTATAGAGCAGAGATTGAAATAGATCCGTTGGAGACGATCTTCTTCTCTCTCTCTTTTTGGTAGCAAACGGCTCTTTTGGTGTAGGTAACAGTGTACTTTCCCACCTTTTTAGGTAAAAGGTTGTCTGCGGCTTTAGCGAGGTGAGAAGACACGTGTATGCTTGTCATTCGTCGAGGTGGATGGAGTGGTTGAGACGGCACAAACTTCGAGGCAGGCGAAGGCGACTTCTCTCTTCCTCGTACATGACAATGCGATTGTCTTTCAAAAGATTCGGCGATCCTGAAGACTATCTACCGTTCTTTGAGTCGACCTTGTATTCGGTAGATAGGCTGGCTGAGATAAGTCTGCGAAGATCGGCTACGAGTCCGGTGAACTACTCTCTGCTTGAGTTCGGTTCAGCGACTCTCTCGGTATCTTGCTCTGCTGAGTCCGGTATCAGCTGAGTCTTACGCTTGAGTCTTTGAGCGAGATAAGCTGCGAGCGCCTTGACCGGAGCGAGTGTCTGCGAGTGCGAAACCTCGAGACAAAGCAGACAAGGGAATGGTTCATCATTCGAGATAGGGTTTTGGGATCTTCAAATCTTCGGACAAGTCCGAGCACAAGGCTACGAGCTTAAGATCCGTGTCTAAGGCTGAATCATTTCCCATTGAGTGAAAGCTTGATGCTTGAGGATGGAATCATCACCCAACAATTTCCCCCTATTTGATGATGCCAAAACCTATCATCTATGTCCTATCAACTATGCTAAACACTAACTTACTCAGAAATAGAGCTCCTTACAAATATTACAAGTAGGATCAGTGGAGTTGTCTGGTAAGTGCTAGACTACTGAGGGAGACAGGGCAGAACAATTTCCCCCATGCAACAATTTTCCCTTAAGAGAAATTACAATTGTTTCCTCATGCAACAATTTTCCCTTACTGAAGAAATAGTAACTGAAAGTCTAGTCTATCAGAAGTCTAACCGAGCAAAAAATTGACAAGTAAATAAACAAGGTGTGTGTGTGTCAGTAATCACTTCAGTGATTCTGAGTGTTAAAGCATCAAGCAAACACGACTATTTAGACAACAAGTAGTTGTCAAAGCCACAGTAGTCTTCAATCATCACTGACAGTTTGAGCCCGTAGAGTAGCTTTTCTTTTGCGCTCAGCGTGCGCGTGGGCTTGTCAAATTTAGCTGCTTGGATCATGAACTCCCGGATGAAGAACTCAGTCCAGTTGACCTTGGCGCAGTCATATATGGCCATCATCAGGTGGATCTTAGGTCGCGAGACCTGATCGAGCGATCCCGGCTGGCTCGTCGGCGGCTGCGTGACGATATAGGCTAATGCTGCATGCTGGGGGGGAGAATTGCGTTCTTCGGGAAGGCGGCTACGAAGGTAGTCGGCTTGCCACGGGAATACCGTCGGGTATTCATCCTGCGAATCGTCGTTGTAGCCTATCGTGCGATACCTTCGAGATGGAAGATTGAAGCTTTTCTTGGGGGCTTGCTTTAACGACATACGCCGAGAATCTTCGAGGCATCGCCAATCGCGTGAGCAGCGAAACTTGCCATAATATCGCCTTTGACGGAGTCGGAGTTCAGATACAGCTCTGCCACTTGTCGAGGAAGGAAGAAAGTAGGCTTCCTCGATAAGAACTCTTCTAGTGCGAGACGCTCGGAGGTACGTGAATACTTCCTCCATGTATTCGAGCTCGCAAGCATCGAACTCCATGGCCCGGTTCGCACCGGACACGGCCTTTCTTTGAGGATCTCCTCTATCTTGTCGAGAACGGTTACGAGAGATACCGGCCATCGTAAGCATTACGGGAACTTTATCGGTACCGATTCTTGGATAGAACAGTATATATATATATCGATTCTGAATAATAAAATAAGCTATCGTAACAGTTCTAATATGCATACCAGTAAGAAATCTAATGCTTTAGAAGGATATAATGCGAAATACGGATAAGATTCGTTCTAAAAGATGCTTGATTTCTCGGACTTGAAAAGATTGTATGCTAATGGCGGTTTCTAGGATATGATCGAATATATATATATCTAACGAGAAGACGAACGGTTATTTGATCAAAAGGTGAGTTTAAAAGCGCTTTTAGAAAGGACGGTCAAGATTAGACGTTATATAATAGGCAATGATCGCATAAGCCGCCTAAGTCAAAAGACAATTGTAAAATAACCTAAGTAGTAAGCTGCGAAAAGACATGCATTAAATGCGCGCGAGTTCGGCAAACTTATGTATGGAATGTCGTGCAATAAATGAAATTCGTTAATAATAAAGACAAACCAAAAGATATTAAATATCATGCTTGAATCTTTGACATAAATGCAAAGTTACGAAATATAAGTTACTACGAGTAGAGATACGCAAACTGTCGTTGAACATGGTAGTCGGTGATACCTCGTGTAGATGGTTTCGAATCTCTACGTGCTTGACTACATTCGATGCGAGAGTGAACATTCCCCCCTTCTTGAAATGTCTCTCTCCACGAAACCTCTTCGGCTGGGGTCGGTAGGGTCAGCAGAGACCTAGCTCTGCGAAAGTTCTCGCGAATACGGATTCGGCTATAGGCTTGGTCGGTATATCGGCCCTTTGTTTTCGGTATGGATCTTTTCCATCCCGATATCCTTCTTTTCGACATGGTCACGAATGAAGTGATGTCGATGTCCACGTGCTTGCATCTCGTGTGTAGTACGGGATTACGAGTGATTGCAATGGCATTGGTACTATCGCGGAAGATCGGCACTTCATTACGAATGACGTCATGGTCTCTCATTCTTTGTCTCGGCCAAAGGATTTGGGCGCAACAACTTCCGGCAGCCATGTATTCGGCTTCGGTAGTCGCGTAGCTGCGAGTGCTTTGTTTCTCCGAGAACCATGAGATCGGCTTGCGCCAAGGAGCAGAACATGTTCACGAAGTTGATTTTCGGTCGATTCTACATCCCTGCATAGTCGGCATCAGAATAGCCGGTTAGTTCAATATTATCATCAGTGGATACCATTAACCCATGTCAGGTGTTCCTCGGAGATAGCGGAGAATCTTCTTGGCTGAGTCCATATGGCTCTGCTTGGGATTCGCCTGAAATCGAGCACAGACACCTACAGCATAAGTTATGTCAGGGCGGGTAGCTGTTAAATATAATAAAGAACCAATTATAGCACGCTATTCAGTTTGGTCTATTGATACTCCCTCTTTATCAAGATCTATCTTCATATTCGTGTTCATCGGGATCTTGATGGGTTTGCCGGATGTGCAGCCGAATCTTTTGATGAGGTCTCGAGTGTATTTGCCTTGGTTGATGAACGTTCCCTTTTCAGATTGCTTGACTTGAAAACCAAGGAAGTAGTTCATTTCTCCCATCATTGACATCTCGAACTTGTCCTTCATCATTCTTTCAAACTGCTGACACATAATGACATTCTACGAACCGAAGATAATGTCATCCACATAGATCTGCACGAGTAATAGGTCGTCTTCTAGTCGAATGCTGAACAACGTGCGATCTACTGTGCCCTTCTGAAAACTTTTCTGAAGAAGAAACTCAGACAGGGTATCGTACCAAGCCACGGGTGCTTGTTTTAACCCGTCCGAGCCTTTACGAGTCTATATACTTGATGTCCCTGCTGAAAGCCGGACGGTTGGTCCACATAGACTTCTTCTTTCAGCACGCCGTTCAGGAACACAGACTTCACATCCATTTGATAAACTCTGAATCTTTGATGTGTTGCGTAGGCTAGGAATAGTCTAATTGCCTCCAATCTTGCAAGCTGGAGCTAAAGTTTCATCGAAATCTATTCCTTGACTTGACGGTAGCCTTTAGCCACGAGCACTTGCTTTGTTCGACTATAACGTTGTTTTCATCTCGCTTGTTTTTGAAGACCCATTTGGTACCAATGACATGTTGATGCGGAGTGCGTCTACAAGCTCCCATACTTCGTTTCTCGTGAGCTGATTCGGCTCCTCCTGCATAGCTATGATCCGGTCGGCATCCTTTAATGCATCCTCAATGTTACGAGGCTCTTCGGTAGACAAGAAGCGGGGAAAATAATGCGCTTTCTCCTTGTGAGAATCCGGATCTTGTCTTGACATTAGGCGAAGGATCTCCAATGATCAAATTAGGAGTGTGAGCATCCGGCCACGATCTACGATGTTTCGGCTCTTCATCCGAAATTTGTTCAACACGAGATAGTAGGTGAGTTAGGCATTTTTGTTGTACTATTACGAGATTGAAGAATTTCGGTGATAAGAGTATGATCTCTTGAGTCACCGGGTTCGGGGGCGTTCGGCTCGGGAACATTACTAGATGTTCCCCACGAGTTGTTATTCTCGGTAGTGGTCTCGGTTACCTCTACGGTTTCCTCATTGACTGAGTTACACGGGATTGATTACGTTCGGGAGAATCAATGCGCTCGACTACTTGCTCTCTTTGGTTGAGATTCGGTAGAATTGTCTTGGTTTCTTCGTCGAATCATCATCCCAACATAGTTGAATCTTTTGAATTTGTCCTTTACACTTAGATCCTGTAGGCGTCTCCCGATGTCCTCGAGTTGAGAATTTGAGTTATTGCTCCTGTCTTGGTAGCAAACTCGTTAAACACAACATGAGGGCTTTCCTCCACGCAAAGGGTCCGATAGTTGAATACTACGAAAGCTTTGCTTGACCGAGAGTATCCTAAGAACACTCCACGATCGACTTGCTATCAAAAGTCTTGGTGATCTTTCCCATTATTGTGGATAAAGCATGAACAACCAAAGATATGGAAATAAGATAGAGAAGGCTTCCTGCTTTGTTCCATAGTTCATATGGTGTTCTCTTATCTTTGCTTTGTCGGTAAAGATCGGTTACGAGTGTAACATGCGGTATCGGTAGCTTACGCCCGAGAATTTGGTTGGGAGTCACGAGTGCGAGTAGAGTTCTAGTTTGCCTCTTTTAGAGTTACGTTCTTTCGTTCGGCAACTCCCATTCGGGTGAGGTGTGCGTGCGGTGAAGTCTCATGCTCTATTCCTTACGCTGCGAGAACTCCTCTACCATGGAATTAAGGAACGCGGTTCCTGCATGCAACGTATTTTTACGATCTTGGTGTTCTTCTCGACTTAGAGCTTTTTCGAAGCGTTGGTAACTCTGTTTTGATGTCGGACTTGCTTGGCAATGAATATGACCCATGTGTAGCGCGAGTAGTCATTTATGACCACTAATGCATATTTTACGCCTACGATCGTCACTGGGGAGGCGGACCGAAAAAATCCATATGTAACAGTGAAGGATTCCATCGGTGGAAGGAGATGGAGCAGGTGGATTTTCTTTCTTTGTTTGCTTTCCCTTCGGACATGCTTCCACCGAGTGTCTTTCTTTGAATACTTCATTCGGCGGTCCCCTTGCTAGAGTGTTTCTTGCTAGCTTGTTGAGCGTCTTAAAGTTGAGATGGCTGAGCCTTCTATGCCATAGCCACCCCGTTCTGTTTTCATTCTTCGCCGACAAACAAGCTTGAGGTTGGTGAGTTCCGGTCGGCCACGTATATGTTCTTTTTGCGTGAACACGATAACACTTGTTTTCCCTGTAGATTTATCAATAACATCACGAAACCGGCGTCAAAAATCACTCTATTCGAGTTATCACAAAATTGACTAACGGAGAGAAGATTATCTTTGAAGTCCTTCAACATAGGATACTCTTGGAACTTTGGCGGTTCCTATCTTTGAGTGTGCCGTATCCTCTCGTGTAGCCTTTGGCATTATCTCCAAACTCAGTGCGGGTCCATCTTCGGTAACATAATTCTTGATAGACTCCTTTGGTATGTCATATGTCTTGAGCATCCGTTGTCCACATACCATGGGTCTCTGCGCACTGCAAAAGCAATTATATTCGGGTACCCTTTATTTTTGATTTTGGGTCCTTAGATGTTAGTTTTCATAACCCAAATCTGTCTAACACCCCCGGTGGTTTCGGACATCTTCTTTCCACTAGAGTCGACATATCGACCACTTTGGCTGCTCATAGGTGACTTCGAGGCTTCGAGGTTCGGGAGTCCTAATCTTACGAGTGGTGGACTGGCGACCTTAGCCTTACGTGTGGCTTTCTTTTTCTTGACCTTTGGAGCCTCTTCGACTATAGGTTCATAATAATATGACCCATCTTGGGCTGGATGTGTCGGCTTTGGAGGTCCATCTTGATACGCCAATTTTGATTTCTTTGGTTCCCCCTTGGTAGGCCCGGGGTTTCTTGGCGCGATCTTCTTGTCGAGAATGCGATGTGTGGGATGAGGTGCTTTCATCTTCTGTTTGTTCTTTGCTAGGGGGTTCAGTATATTTGCGTTCATAGTCTCCCCTTGAACAAACCTATCGGCAAAGCCGTACTCCGAGTGTCTTGGGGCGGATGAGGAAGCTCCTGGGCTGAATCCAAGTCCTTCCTTGCGGTGCTTTGGCTTATTGCTTGCTAGCATAGCCTCTAATTTCTTCTCGGCACCCTTGTACCTCTCGGTCATCGGTTTCCTCCGGATATCATCACTTTTCTTCGGTGTGTCGAGCTCGATCTGAAGTCCCGACATTTCTTGCTTCGGTAGACTCACTTTAGTATCTTTACGAGTCAAGTCATTGGTCAAAGCCGAAATCCGATCTTCTTGATGCTTGAGACTTGGCCATCGGAGAGTTTATCTCCTCCACGAGTCTCAATACAAGTCCTTCGGCCTCGGTAGCAACGACTTTCTGAGAAAGTCTACGATTCTCTACTTTCGGGGTATCCCAACTCCCGAAGAGTCTTCTTTGAGCTGCGAGACTCATCTAAATTTGTTCGTCGGCGAGTTCTTCGTATACGGTCGCGACGTCCAAATTCTCATCCGCACCTGAAATAGTGTCGTGTGTGCGGTGTGAAGAGGAGTTAAGTGGTTCATGAGAATTTACCTCATCCTCTTCGCTGCCATCATCGCACTTTTCGGTGATTCATCTGCTTCATGCTCTAAGGCCATGAAGGCTGCTTCATCTTCAGATGAATCCATAAGGGAGTCGACTTCTTTTGAGTCGTCTGAGATTTCGCCTGCAATATAAGCTCGTCTTTTCTGGGCGAATTTCTCTCTCCCTTGCCTTACGTCTTTGCGCGTTCGGCCTTCACAGAGAGCTCGGAGACAATCATGCGATAATGTCCGGCTTTTTGCAATTATAGCAAGTGATGACTTTCTCTTCTTTGCTTTCGCTATTCTTTGACGGTTCTGAGTCATCCTTCTTTCTGTATTCAGAAGATTGTGAGTCAGGAGTGTGTTTTGACATATAATTTGACTTACCTTTCGTTTCCCGATAGGCTTTAGTCACTTTTCTGCGTCGCTCCTTCTCCTTCTGATACTTTACAGCGAGCAGCGCATACTTCTGAGCGAGACTTCCTTCTTGTAGATCATTGAGTGAAGGCTCGGTCTTACTCGTTGTTTTGCTCGTCGTCTGGAGATCTTTGTCTTGTGATGCTTTGAAAGCATGGTCGATTTTGTGTCGGCTTCGGCTCTGCTTTCTTTGAGGTGCGTCGAACTCAAACTCCTGCACTTTGTAATTTTGAAAAGATATGGTCAGGAGACACAGTATATAAGTCAGAATGTCGCAATAGAGTGGCAAAAGGCGTTCAGTGTCCGTCCGGCAGTGCCCTCAGAATCTTCAAATTCATCTCTCGGTTGCTGAATGTCTTTCCCAGCCCATTGATAGAGTTCATCAGATTGGTAAATCTGACGTTCGAGATCTTCGATTTTGTCACTAGGGCATGAGAGACAAGCTTTCCGGCTTTTGGAGTTCCAGTGCTAGTTTATTTGCTTTAATCTTCTGAGTCCCTCGACTCAGTAGCGCTAGAGCGTCCCAGAGTTCTTTTGCAGTCTTGCATTCCTGAACCCTGCCAAGATAAGAATCACTAAGGGTGGTCAGTATAGCGTTTCTGGCAATACGGTCTAAGTTGTGAAGCTTCTTCTCCTCAGGAGTGAAGAGACTTGTCTTTGGGAATCTTCTTCCCGGTCACCATTCCTCCTCCTTGAGCTTGGTCACGAGTTACGACACTATCGATCATGGGAGCGATAGGTCCATCTTCAAGCACTTGATCATCTTGTCATGGAGGGATGTCGGATGTGCTTCCATTCGACCCGCCATACTCCATAATTCTCCACCGAGAACATGGGTACCATCCTCATACCGACATATCGGCCATGAAGAATATAGATATGAATGTAGAGTGATATGCGGTGAAAATGTTTTCCTCCGGATCCGTTCGAATAGACCGGTCTCAAAGTGACAAGAGTCTTAAAGAACTCCTGCTCGATACCAATTGTTGGTCCCGAGTGTACGGTCGGGTGTAGAGGGGGGGGTGAATACACGATTGGATTTCTCAACTTCGAACTCGAACAGTCCTTTTCGGGATGGTGTACGGCCCAAGCTTGATTGGCGAACCAGGACAAGCTGTTACGAATCGAGTTAAAGGCTAAGAGTCTTGGACTCAGTTGAGATACGCTAGCGACTAGGTCGAGTTCGGTATCTACGGTAAGAGTTCGGTGCGCGGAATAGTGTAGGCCCCAAATCGGTTTTTGTGAGAAAACGTTTTAAGTCTCGGTTCGGTAGATTAAAAGTTCGGTATGCTTGAGACGGTTGATTGATTTTAAATATGATGTTCGGTATGAATAGTAAAATCAATGCAACGAGTTAAGAAAGCACTAAGAGACACGGGATTTTTAAAGTGGTTCGGATATCGCTCAAATCCTACGTCCACCTGTCCCGAATGATCGGGAGGCTATTTATTATCTGAGTTAGTCTCGATCGGCTTGCACCTGGGCAAAGCCGCGTCTTGGTTTTTATGCGATCCAAGTCTCGGTTTACAACACTATCAAACTTAAAGTGTTTGACAAACTTCTCCAACAGTGAAGGAGTCCTTATACAATAAGGATTGGGTTCAAATGTGAACTCCTTCGTCTAAGCTATGGATAAGAACAGTTGAGCTTAGGGTTAGAGGGATAGGGAATATGAGAGTAGCTTCTAGATCGACGAACAGCTGAAGGTAAGCTTTGAGTTCGGGTAACGTCGATTTGGATACTAGAGGCTTTATATGTCGGTATAGCTTGATTCCCTATGAGCTAGAATGTAGTCTTTCGCCGGAGATTGTTCTTCAAGTTCTTGCTAAGACTTTGTTCTTTGGAATTCGCTCTTTTTCGCGCTCTCTCGTGTTCTAGGCGTTTTTTAAATCTTGAATGATCCCTCTATTTATAGAGCAGAGATTGAAATAGATCCGTTGGAGACGATCTTCTTCTCTCTCTCTCTTTTTGGTAGCAAACGGCTCTTTTGGTGTAGGTAACAATGTACTTTCCCTCCTTTTTAGGTAAAAGGTTGTCTGCAGCTTTAGCAGGTGAGAAGACACGTGTATGTTTGTCATTCGTCGAGGTGGATGGAGTGGTTGAGACAACACAAACTTCGAGACAAACTGAAGCTGACTTCTCTCTTCCTCGTACATGACAATGCTGATTGTCTTTCAAAAGATTCTGACAGTCCTGAAGACTATACGCCGTTCTTTGAGTCGACCTTGTATTCGGTAGATAGGCTGGCCGAGATAAGTCTGCGAAGATCGGCTACGAGTCCGGTGAACTACTCTGCCTGAGTTCGGTTCAGCGACTCTCTCGATATCTTGCTCTGGCTGAGTCCGTATCATTGAGTCTTACGCACCGGTCTTTGAAGCGGATAAGCCACGAGCGCCTTGACCGGAGCGAGTATCTACGAGTGCGAAACCTCGGAGACAAAAGCAGATACAAGGGAATGGTTCATCATTCGGATAGGGTTTTGGGATTTTCAAATCTTGAGACAAGTACAGAGCACAAGGCTACTGAGCTTAAGATCAGTGTCTAAGACCGAATCATTTCCCACTGAGTGAAACAGTGCTGAGGATGGAATCATCACCCAACAAGCTATTTGGTCTGCTGAACTATTTCAGTCAGATACCATCCTGAATAGGACTGTTCGTGTTCGAAGTTG
Source organism: Lavandula angustifolia (assembly GCA_028984105.1). Lineage (NCBI taxonomy): Eukaryota > Viridiplantae > Streptophyta > Magnoliopsida > Lamiales > Lamiaceae > Lavandula > Lavandula angustifolia. Next base: position 16,156,115 of record CM054825.1, on the reverse strand, counting down.
AGAAATCGAATCAGGTGTATTCACCCCCCCCTCTACACCTGACCGTACACTCGGGACCAACAAATCTTCAGACAAGTTCAGAGCACAAGGCTACTGAGTATCGATCAGCACAGAAGATAGAATCATTTCCCACTATATCTAATACTGCTGAGGATAGAATCATCACCTAACAGACGACCTCCGTATTGATTGTTCGAGATCATGGATATGAGTCCTGGATTGATCTCAAAGTTGTTTGCATCGATACCCGGACCATGCGGCCCCCCTCGTTGAATGGTAGGTTGAAACACATTTGTGAGTAGAGGGGGTTGTTCCCGATTCCTTTCGCCTCTTGGTTCCTAAGTTGTTATTGAACCAATATCAATTGCTCTTGGAGTTGTTGAATGACATCTCCACCTTGTCCCTCCATTTGAGGAGGTAATTGTTGGTGCCTTCTTGCCTCACCTCGGTTGCATCGACAAAAGGCCTCGATTTCCGGGTTCAAATGGTCGTATGGCAAACCTTTAAACCTTGTGTTCATGCACCTATCAACAACCAAAGATCTAACTTCAAACACAAATAATAATTAAAAAAAATGCTAGAAAATAAATGTCTAACTAGAATCAAGCATCGTTTCAAAATATCACACAAATAAACTCAACAGTTCCCGGCAACGGCGCCAAAAACTTGATCATGTCCTACTTAGACCTTGAAGGAATAATAGGGTTTACAATAAGGCTACCTTCCTCCTGGTGTGTTGTCGCGGCTCCGATTGTTGCTCCTGTGTCAGATCTTCTGATCTGTGTCCCGGCCTTTTTCTCCCTCTGGGTGGTCAGAGATCTGAAGAAAATAAATTTATTCTCTCTCTATAAACTCACACCACTCTCGATTTTTATGAATCAATTGTATGAGTTTCTGAACAGAATACTAATATATATAGGCTTCAAAAACCTATATAATATTAATATATTTGTAGCCCATTAATTTAATTATAATCCAATGGGCTTCTATTAAATCAGCCCATAATATAATTAATTAATTTATTGGGCTACTAATATTTATCAATTAATTGGCCCGACCCGATTAATTCCGAGATAAATAACATTATTAAATAATGTAAAATACATTAATCCATTAATAATGAATTACGAGAGATAATAAATTACTAGGCAACTAATTGGGCCGGATCGGGGATCCAATACAAGAAATAAAGTTGGGCCTCCAATTAATTAATTATCCATGCTCGGCCAGGAGCAAAATTAATTAATTAACACGGATTCATTCCACTAGAGAATCCGTCTTGACTTACCCCTTTATCCCAATTTGAGCAAGGGCTTGTATTTTAGACTTAATCGATCTCCAGTATTTAAGATAGAAATATCCGTTAATTAATTAAGCTTCTTGTTGCTTAAATTAATTAACATCTTGTATTCTTTGAGTAGTACCACTCGACCTTATTAACACACTTGAACTTAATCAACCGGCAGGGTTTAGTGTGCTAATTTTTCGAGTTCCTCGGGGGATATTATCAACCCATTCTGGGATACGGTGCAAGATACGGACAACCGGCCTGAGCCACAAATGACTACTAACACCCAAGATACGTAGATCCGGTCGCTCATTGGACGTTCACCATAGTAGGTCAAAGTGATAGATAGTCAAATGCACTCGGTGAAGTCTTACCAAGCTTAAGATCGGCTAAGTCACCGAGATCTTGGTTCTCCACTAAGGTCGGTTAGGAGAACACATCTCATTGTGATCCTTCAATACACCACCTTAAGTGTACTAGTAAAGACAAGCGGCTAAGACAAGCCACTTCTTATCTAAAGCTGCGGCTTAAACCGAGCAACTTCATCCTTAAGTTGTCTCGGTGTTATGCTTGTTTATATCTTGTCAGTTCAACCAATTTGTGTTGTCTTCTGTGATACCCGACACACCATACAAATCTAACTTTTATACAAGATAAAGGATAACATGTGCAAATATACATATTTATCAGATAGGAGAATAAAACAGTGGTAAGGACAAAAACACATTGTATACAAGCATAAAAAGTGCTTCCAGTATACAAAATCCCAACAATTCTCCCACTTATACTAAAGTAAACTTTTAGTATACAATGTGTCTATATCTCAGCTATCTAGGTACAAACTAGTACCTAGCTATATGTTAGCTATCTATCCTATCGATCACGACATCTTCTCCCACTTATACAAAAGTTTCTGTAGTCCTAAGTGGGGCATCTCTACCATCCCAAAGCCACGAACATGCTTCTCGTAAGTCGGGAGTGGTAAGCTCTTCGTGAAAGGATTAGCTAGGTTGACTTCAGTTCCAATTTTGTCAATCACCAGGTCACCTCGATTTACGAATACTCGTATAATATGGTACTTACTGTCTATGTGTTTAGACGCCTTGTGAGATCTAGGTTCCTTAGAATTTGTTACTTTGCACCCGCATTATCACAATAAATCGTGATCGCCTTAGGCAAATTCGAACAATATAAAGATCTTGGAGGAAATTCTTGAGCCAAAGCCGCCTCTTTCGAAGCTTAAGGCGGCCACATACTCGCTTCCCATGGTTGAGTCCGCAATGCATTTCTGCTTTGCACTCCTCCATGAAACGGCTCCACCTCCCAAGGTAAACACATAACCCGAGGTAGACTTCTACTCGTCTCTGTCAGCCTAGAAATCCGATTCTATATAACCCAAAGACACTAGACTGTCTGACTGGTAAACAAGCCTATAATCTCTAGTCCGTTTAAGGTACTTGAGAATATGGTTGACCGCAGTCCAGTGTTCCTTTCCAGGGTTAGACTGATATCTTGAGACCATGCTTACGGCATATGAGATATCTGCTCTTGTACAAAGCATCGCATACATGAGGCTACCGGCAGCGAAGCATATGGTACTTGCCTCATACTTTCTATCTCTTCAGGCGTTTTCAGGGCGATTCTTGGATAGAAAAATGCCATGTACGAAAGGTACTAAACCTCTCTTGGCTTTTGCATGCTAAAACGAGCAATAACGGTGTCAATATAGGACACTTGTGACAAGCTTAACATCCTTTTTACGGCGATCTCGAATAACCTTGATCCCGAGGATGTAAGCGGCTTCACCTAAGTCCTTCATTTGAAAGCTGCTCGGATAACCACGTCTTTACGTCGATAACACTTTAATATTATTGCTAATGCGAAGGATGTCATCTACGTAAAATGCAAGAAACACCAGCGATCCGTTAACACAAATACGTTACACACACCTCGTTAGGACGGGATACAAATCCATAGGATTTGACTACTTCGTCAGCATTGGTGCCATAACCGAAAATCTTGCTTAAGTCCATGAATAGACTTCTTAAGCTTCCAAATTAGATGCTCTTCGCCCTCCTTCACATAACCATCCCGGTTGTTTCATGTAGATGTCCCTACCTTTTTCAAGGTGACCGTTTAGGAATGCGGTTTTGACATACATTTGCCGGATATCTGGGTTCATGTGAGTTGATATGGCAAGGAGAATCGGGAATGGACTTGATCATTGCTACGGGCGAGAAGGTGTCTTCATAATCGATACCTTCTTTACGGGTAAAACCCTTCGCCACTAGCCTGGCCTTAAACGCCATGATCTCTTCATTCGGTGCTCTCTCTTTCTCTTGTATACTCACTTACTACCAATAGCATTGCAGCCCTTAGGTAGTTCGGTGATCTCGTATACATCCATGATCGGTTATGGACTCAAATTTCGAGTCCATGGTGCATCTACATCTCCCATTTGCTTCGTTGTAAGTCCAGGGATCCACGATATCTTGTTCATCTGCCGGGAGATAATCAAACATCTCCCTAGTGAACATACCGATCAGGTGTAAATATCACCCTCCCACTACGTCGAACAGTGTTAGGAGCTGTGTTAACAGATTGTGCAGTTACTCGTGAAGTACTATCTTGCACTCTTGGTTGTTCAAGTGGAACTCGACCACCTTGTAATTCTTCAAGGATGATGTCGACTCGAGATTTATGGTTACTAGTGTAATCCTCTTCTAAGAACCGAGCGTTAGGGCTAACAACGATCTTCTGTTCTTTAGGATCATAAAAGTATCCACTCTTCGTTTTCTTCGGATGCCCTATGAACAACATCACTTACGAACGTGATTCCCAATTTGTCGGCTCGCCTATTCGGCACATAAGCGGGATAACCCCCAAATCCTTAAGTGGTGCATCTTGGGTTTGTGCCCGCTCCACAACTTCGAAAGGGATCTTTTGTACCGACTTGGAAGACACACGATTCGGCAAGTATGTTGCGGTCTCTAGGCATATCCCCAAAAGAAACCGGCAAAGTTGCATAACTCATCATCGACCGAACTATCTCTAAGAGACTTCGGTTCCTTCTCTCGACACACCATTCTCGCCGAGGCGTGCACAGGGTGTCGGTTGGGATGTAATCCCACATTCCGTCAAGTAGTCCTTGAACTCGTTGGACGGTATTCCCCACCACGATTAGATCGTAGTGTTTTGATTTCTTTACCTAGCTTCTTCTCCACTTCTGCCTTGAATTCCTTAAAGGTTTCAAAGCAATCCAACTTGTGGCGAAGAAGGTAAACATATCCATACCTCGAGTAATCGTCAGTAAATTTGACGAAGTACTCATACCCTCCACGAGCTTGTGTAGACATAGACCCACATAAGTCAGAATGTATCAAACTTAATGCTTCTGTGGCTCTATAACCCTTTGCCTTCAAAGGCCTAGTCATCATCTTTCCTTCCAAACAGGTTTCACAAGTTGGAAACGGTTCAATCTTGGAGAGACTCCAATGATCTATATTCCACCAACCTCTGAGTCCTGTTAAGATTGATGTGACCTAGTCTTAAGTGCCATAGATAAGTTTGGTTTACCTTAGAAGACTCTTTCCTCTTCTTATGATTTGATGATGAGGAAGCAATATTAACAGAACTACGCGGTTTACAAGTAATAGTTATTCATTTTAATATTTCCTTAGATCTTAGAAATAGAAGGTGTAGATGTGTTTATTTTTCACCCTCTAAGGGGTGTACACAAATAATCCTCTCCCGATATATATATATATATATATAGGGGAAGGATCAAATGAGAACCAACTCCTATATGAGAACTAAGAACCAATCTTAACCATTTATATTATTTGATCTATGGTTACTTTTAAAGCATCATTGAATGCCTTTATTTTTTATTAGACAATAGGAGAAGGTTATTGTTGTAATTTGGTTTACATTTCATAATTAATGTGTTCTCTGTACATGGAAATATCTCATTTATCTCATATTCTTTATTCGTTTCCTTATTTATCCATTTCACATTATAATTTAAGCTTCATTAAAATTGGGTGGGCGGTTCGAATCTTTCTCATTATTATATCATAATTACTCAATTCAAGAAGATTAACATATTTTGGTCCATGATCTCATGTATTTATCAGTATTTTTATATGATCATTAATGTTTTCACATCATGAAATACATTAATACTGGTTTTAGACCGGAAAACTTTTACCTTTTGCTGCAGGGGAATTGGTTGTCGGAGCTGTTTATATATATATATTATATATATATACATGTATATATTTATGTTGAGTGTAAACATGGGAAAAAGGGTAAAACGTGTTGAAGTGTATTAGTTTGATTGTTCAAATTTGACATATTTGCCGGTTATTAAAATCAGAGCAATAGAAGTTTCGATTAGAGACGCGTTCATGATAATAATTAAATGGGTTGAAACTTATTAAATTTGTTTGGTGTAAAATGCTGTCTTACAACAGAATACAAAGTTTAACTTAGGGACGTTTGGTACCAATTTAGATATGATAATGAATATGATAGTATAGTAATTAGATATGAGTATGGATGCTTTTTTAAAAGGTATTTTATAAGTATTTATTAGTGAATGAATATGATAATCAAATATGATATTTGGTTGTACTTATGTCTTAACTCGAATGACATTAATTTTTTTTTTCATTAATTTTCTACTTCTACATGCGGAAGTATGAAAGTAGCTACCTACATTAATAAAGATTTAACCTATACGAGAATTAAGTATTAATAATTTAATAAATTTCATGATGTGAAAACATTAATGATCATATAAAAATACTAATAAATACATGAGATCATGGACCAAAATATATTAATCTTCTTGAATTGAGTAATTATGATACAATAATGAGAAAACCTAATAATCTTCGGATTGATCCAATTGGGTTGATCCAATATATATCAACCGAATGGATTTTAATTCAGTTTCTATTGATTTTGCACAAAGAATTAACATTTTTTTTCATTTTCTCTTATTTAAATTCAATTTCAATTTCATTAATTTTGATTCAATCCAATTTCATACGATTATATAGATTCAATAATTTCATCTAACTCTCAATCTAATTCCAATTCAGATTCAATTTCAATTATTGATTTTGCACTAGGAATTTCCTCTTTTTGTCATTATCTCTTATTTCGGTTTCAATGGAAAAGGATCAAATAGGCAATTGCTGCAATTATTTTACGATGAAGATTGAAGAACGCCGCTCATTGCATGCATATTTTTAGGACTTGGAGAGAATGAAGATTTTGTTGATTTGATTTCAGAAGCAAAAGCGTGATTGATAAGAAAATGAAAAAATGTCACTATTATGCCCTTAATGAATTAAAATAAGGGATTAGTAAAAATATATTAGCATCTAATCCTAACCATCTATTTCATTAATCTAGTGGCTCCTATTTGTTCATTTTTCACTCTCTAAGGGGGTATACACAAATGATCATTCCCCTACCTTTATATATTTAAATGTATTTATATTGATATTCATATGCATTGCAACATTTTTAGTATATAATATAGTCAATATACATCCTCTTCGCATCATGCCAATTATTTAAATCACAAATGCATTTGTGAGTGCACAGATACTATTTTTTGGTGCATTAGTTAATACTGATAATTAGAAACTTTGCATTGTTCTGATGCATGAATTTATATGTACAGATGCATATATATAATCCAATCGAAATGTTCAATGGTTTCAATCTAACGTATTTAAAATAGAAAGTCCAAAATTAATTAATTGTAAATCACTCATTAATATTTAAAACTCACAGATATGAAAACCCTCATAAACAGTGGTATCAAAGAAAACTCAGAATTAATCATGTGAATTACTATACGATGAACAATAAATGCATGGGATGGTTTGTCTTTTAGATTAAATATAGTTAAAAAATAAATATTAATTCAACTTAGCATAACAAAGCGAGATCGTGCACCTTAAATAATTATGATTCAGTTTAATCATAAAAGTGAATTATAATTATAAACTTTTTCATATATTCCAATTAAAAAGCTATAATAATTAACTAAAAAACTATATCCATTGATTTAACAAAATCAATGAATAAGATTGGTTCTTAGTTCTCACAAATTTTTTAGTTCTTATTAGATCCAAATGTTATATTATATATATACATATATATATATATATAAGGAGGTTCAAATGTGAACAGCCTCTTATCGTGTGAACGTGTGAACACTGCACTTTAAAGACAAATGTACTGCACTTCAAAGGCAAACAAACTGCATTTTAAAAGGCAATACTTAAAGTGCAGTACATTTGTCTTTAAGTGCAGTTCGTAAAATGCAGTATTAAAGTGCAGTATATTTACCTTGAAAGTGCAATACGTTTGTCTTTAAAGTGCAGTGTTCACACGTTCACACGATAAAGGTTGTTCACACGCGAACCACTCCATATATATATATATATATAGGATTATAATGCAATTCTGCAGAAAACTCATCGACTTCATTTGTTAATTATCTTATATTATATTGGAGTCAGGTTATGAATAAGCAATTTTACCGATTATTAATTATCGTTTTCCCTTTAACCAATATACGAAATTCTATAAAAGGGGAAATATTGGACATAGGTAGTCAGAAGCGGAGCCAGCTAAGGGTTGGGAGGTGCTATAGCACCCCCGAAAATATAAATAATTTTTTTTTAACATTATTCTTAAGTTCGGCCGTGATCCAGCGGTAGTATTGTGTGGCAATTTTGCAACAGGTTGTGGGTTCGATTCTCATCTGTTACATTATTTTTCTTTATTTTTATTGAGGCCCATTACACACCCAATATCCAAAACCATTTAAATGTTAGACAATTATACACCCAAATACCCAAAAACTTTTAAATGTTGGCCCATAACTTACCCAAATTAAATAAAAACTACTAACTTCATTCCCAATTCTCACGACACACACTGCATACAATTAGCTTCTCACCCCACAAGCACAAGTCACACATACACGTTTTTTTAGAAGGTTTTGGGAGGAATTATCGAAAAAGCTTTGTTTCATGTACTGCTGATAAATTGTTAATCAATATGCAATCGAGGAAAGGAAAATTACAATACATATTCGGTTTTAAACCTTGTATTCTTTGTACAGTATTTAAATTTTTTTCGGGGACTCCGCCCCCAAACCCCCGGAGAGGTTTCGTCCCCCACTCTAAATCATGAATCCACCTTGCTTAGCACCCATGGACTCAAAAACCTTCCTCCGCCACTATAGGTAATAAGAGCGGGAAAAATGGCTCCGACTCGGGAAAAATGGACAGCATCTGAAGAAGAGCCAATTGGGATGGAAGCTTCAGTGATCGTATCTAGAGCATCCCGAGAAATTCTTCAACAGATTCCAGAGCTTGCTGACTACTCTGATTTGTTGCTCATTGCAAAATCAGCAAGGCTCCACATGTTGCTGCGATTTCAGGAGTGGCCCCATCTACAACGTCTAGTACTTCACTACTCCTGCCAGCAGCTTCATGAAGAAGAATTGAAGTTGAGGGAGCAAATAGGCTACTACGAGCCTGCGACCTCGGCACCACGGAGAACACGAGGGCTGCTATGCGGCAATGATACATGACAGGCAGCTAGCAACCGGCCCAGCACCCTCAGATGGATCAGACCACGATGGTCAAAATCCACCCGATGATTCGGGGCCGGAAAGCCGATGAGGGAAATACCCGGGACAAGGATACACATGCTGCGAACAAGCTCAACCTCCACTCCGTATCCTTAGACTGCGAAGTCCACGGCTGGTGCTTCGTCCTCGGCGAGCCCGCTCGGCTCTTCTTGGAGTCGACTTACGAGCGGCGCCCAGCCCAACTGCCAAGAGATCTCGATCCGTAGCGAAAGCTCTCACCGCTCAGGAATCCAGAATCGAGCTCTTGCGAAGGCCATCCACAAGGTGTGGAAACAGACTGCGCTAGCCACAACCACTGAGCTACAGGGGCTGAAAACATCAGTATCACAATCAGCCGCCCCTGTTGTCTCTGTAATTGTATCCGAAGCTTTGGCTAAGCAGCAGAAGCAGTTTGATGATCAGCTCAGAATCATTCAGGAAGGACAAGCCAAACTTCTCGAAGCATTCCAGGCTTCAATGTCCACTCATACTGAGTCCTTCACTGAACAAGCCAAGGCTACGAAAATCCGTCTTGACAACATTCAACTGGTCGTGGAGGATAAGATTTCTGAGAAGCTGACATAATTCAAGGTAGCAGCTGACCTCTCCCATAACCAATACTCGGAGGAACTGACTAATGAGAGGAATGAGCTGCACTTGGCGCTGACAAAGATCCATGATGATCGGACGAACCTGTCCGTTGTCTACAAACGCCTAGACAAGAAGGTACTTGTCCCTACCCCGACCGTAATTGATGATGCCAAAAAGGGGGAAGGAAAAGAGAAGAGTAGCGAAGGAAAAGAGAAGAGTGCGAGAAGCCGACCCCTACCAAAAGCTTTGAATTACTTACGGGGACGGCTTCACCGAGGTTCGAGAAAAGACCAAGTCCGTGGACCGAGATAAGCGGGACTCGGACTCAAACTCGAGACAGGGTAAGGCCCGGGGGTGTCTTTGCTGCGAGCACAACTGAGAGGCCGGCCCAAGTGGCTCGAGAACCCGAGGCTACTCATGCAACCCGGACTCGACCGATATTATCAAGGAAGTTGCGAGTATCTTTGAGCGGAGAAGAGTCGGAAGAGGAAGAGGCTCCTCTCCCTCCACCTATTCAGGGGAAAAGGCAAGAAAGTGCTGATTTTCCCAACCCCTCCACCAAGAAAACGAAGAGATGCATTTCGGTGAGGAGGAGGCTCAAATTGCGGTGATGAAAAGCTGGCAAGGGAGATTGCTGAAACAGAAGCTGCTAATAAACCAAAGTCTAAGCCTGTCAAAGGAAAGACAAAATCTTCAGCTCGAGGAGGAAGAAAACCTGCTAGGTTACCTCCAAGGAAACTGATTATCGAGGATGAAGAAGATAGGGAGAAAGAGAAGGAGCAAAAGCAGCAAAGCACTGAGAAGCAGGGTACATCAAAAGAAAAATCAAGTACCCCTGCTGAATCTGAAGACATTCCTCAGAAAGCCACTGAAGCCCAAGATGATGAGATTGAGGCCATATTTGACCAAATGAACAGATACTTATACAGAGGCGAAGAGGCTAGACAAGTTCAGGCTGCCAGAGACAGAATCTGGGAGGCAGACCTTGAAGCGCTGAGGAAAAGGACTGAGGAAGATGCCAGGCTGAGAGTACCTTCAAAAGCTGATATTCCTTATCGATACATAAGGTTCAGGAAGCCAGCTGATCTGAAATCACACAGATGGCCAAAGACAGATAATTGGATACCTGCTCAATTTACTCAGAGATGGGAATCGGCAAAGATAGAGTTCATCAAGCGCAATTATTTACGGAGGTTACGGCCCAACATGACTAAAGGGCGATGCCTACACGGAATGGATGATGATAAGTGAACCTGATCTATACATATACTTACATAAAGCCGTATCTGAAGGTATAGAGGTCAGTGTTCCGGAGCCCAGAATCATACCTCCACCTAGAAGAAATGATGACTCAATCCACTTTAGGGTAATAGAAGCTGAAGTGAAGTATGTTGCATCAAAGAGAGAAGCGGACGAAGATGAGCCGGCGAGACTTTGCTTTGCATACTTGAAGCGAGGAAGAACACATACCGGATGTATGGAGTGCCCTTGCCGCGAGACGCAATCTCAAGGATTCATGGACGGGATCAAGTAGTTTAAGGGCTCCTAGGCTTAGTTACGATCTTCCTAGCTTAGCAAAATTTGTAATTGTACTGATCTGAATAACTCATATATACAAATCTGATTTTGGCTCTGACAACCACTTGTTGTCTATACAGCCGTGTTTGTATTATGCTTTAACACTCAGAATCACTAAAGTGATTCTTCGACTCACACACTCACTATTTACTTTCTGTCGGTTTATTACTTTGTTAGATTACGCTAGTCTAGTTTCTATGTAATGGGGGAAATTGTGTTTTGCCCTGTTTTATCAGTAGTCTAGAACTGTTGAAACAACTCCACTGATCTTACCTGTAATATTATAAGGGGCTCTGTTTCTGTTGTTTAGTGTTAGCATAGATGATAGGTTTTGGCATCATCAAATAGGGGGAAATTGTTGGGTGGTGATTAGTGGGAAATGATTCTATCTTCTATATTGAACAATGCTCAACAGCCTAGTGCTCTGATTGTTGAGAAGATTTGAAGATCCCAAAACCCTATCTGATTGGTGAACCATTCCGTTGTAATCGTTATTTGTCTCTGAGGTTTCAGACTCAGTAGACACTCTGCTATGATCAAGGCGCTCAGTAGATTATCTGCCTTAACACCAGAAGTAGAAGACTCAGTGATCTTGGACTCGGCGGGAGCGATATCGAAAGAGTCGATGGAGCCTGGACTCGGCAGGAGCAGTTCACTGAACTCAGAGCTGATCTTCAGTAGACTTTCCTCAGCTATCTACCTACTGAATACGGAATCAGACTCAGCATCGGCAGACAGTCAGAACTGTCAAATACTTTTGAAAGACAATCAGCATTGTCATATACGAGGAAGAGAGAAGTCAGCTTCAGTTTGCCTTGAAGTCTGTGCTGTCTCAACCACTCTATCCACCTCGACGAATGACAAGAACACACGTGTCTTCTCACCTGCTAAAGCTGTAGTCAACCCTTTACCTAAAAAGGTGGGAAAGTACACTGTTACCTACTTCAAAAGAGCCGTTTGCTACCAAAAGAGAGAGAGAAAGGAAGATCATCTCCAACGGATCTTTTCCAATCTCTACTCTATAAATAGAGGGACATTTCAAGAGAAAGAGTGAATGCGCATAAGCTTAACGACGAAATCAAACAGAAGCATTCAAACGAGCTAGAACCAGAAAACCCTAAGTCTTCCGCAAGAATTTGAAGATCTATCTCTGGCGAAAGACTACATTCTCAGCTCATAGGGAACCAAGCTAAACTGTTAGAAGAGCTTCTGGTATCCAAATCGACGATACACGAACCTAAAGCTTATTTCAGTTGTTCGTCGATCTAGAAGCCACACTCTCATTCCCTATCCCTCTAACCCTAAGCTCAACAGAATATACTTATAGCTTAGACGAAGGAGTTCATATTTGAACCCAATCCTTATTGTGAAAGGACTCCTTCATAGTTGGAGAAGTTTGTCAAACACTTTAGTTTGATGCCTTTGTAAACTGGGACTTGCTCAGTATAATCCCCAAGCCACGGCTTTGTCACGTGTACAAAGCCGACCGAGACTAACTCAGTATAATAAATAGCCTCCTGAACTTTTCGGGACAGTGGACGTAGGATTGTGTGATATCCGAACCACTTTAAAAATCTGTGTCTTGTTATTGCTTTCTGATTACTGTTGCATTGATTTTACTGTTCATACTGAAAATATTCTTAAAGTCATTCAACTGTCTCAGCATATTGAACTGTCTACTTGCTGAACTGAGACTTGCTAAAACGGTTTTTCCACTCAACTGATTTGGGCCTACACTTTTCCGCACCGCTGAACTCTACCTATTTTGATACTGAATTCTGACTCAGTCAGCTAGCAGATCTCAGTAGAGTCAGACTCTTTGCCACACACGATTCAGAACAGCTATTTGGTCTGCTGAATTATTTCAGTACGGCACTTTCCTGAACAGGACTGTTCGTGTTCGAAGTTGAGAAAATCGGAATCAGGTGTATTCACCCCCCCTCTACACCTGACCGTACACTCGGGACCAACAATTGGTATCAGAGCGGGAGTTCTTTAAGACTCTTGTTATCTTGAAACTGGTCTACTTGAACGGATCCGGAAAATCGTTTTCACTGCATATCATTCTACATTCATATCATTATTTTTATATGGCTGATATGTCAGGTATAAGAATGGTACCCATGTTCTCGGTAGAGAATTATGGAGTATGGCGAGTCAGAATGGAAGCACATCTGACATCCCTCCATGATAGTATGTTGAAGTGCTTGAAGATGGACCTATTGTTCCCATGATCGATAGTGTCGTGACTCGAGGCCCGGCTAAAGGAGGAGGAATGGTGGATCGGGAAGAAGATCCCTAAAGACGAAGTCTCTTCACTCTCCGAAGAGAAGAAGCTTCACAACTTAGACCGAGTCGCCGAAATGCCATACCGACCACTCTTAGTGATTCTTATCTTGGCGGGGTTCGGGAATGCAAAACCGCAAAGGAACTCCGGGACGCTCTAGCGCTGCGAGTCGTGGAACTCGGAAGATAAAAGCTAACAACGCGGCGTTGGAACTCCAAAAGGCTGGAAAGCTTGTCTCTCATGCTGGTGACAAAATAGAAGATGCGAACGTCGGATTTACGAATCGATGAACTCCATCAACGGTGGGAAAGACATTCGGCAACCGAGAAATGAATCTCAAGATGCGAGGGCAACCGCTCGGACGGACCTTTGGACACCTTTTGCCACTTTATTGCGACATTCGATTTAGATATTGTATCTCCTGACCATATCTTTTCAGAACTTCAGGCAGAAGAATTTGAGTTCGACAGACCTCAACGAAAGCAAAGAGCTGAAGCTGACAATAAAATTAACCATGCCTTCAAAGCATCAGTCAGCGCGGCATCTCCGGCCGACGAGCAAGACAACGAGTAAGGACCGAACCTTCACTCAATGATCTACCAGAAGGAAGTCTCGCTCAAAAGTACGCGTTGCTCTTTGTGAAGTATCAGAAGGAGAAGGAGAGGCGCAGAAAACTGACTAAAGCATACCGAGACACAAAAGGTAAGTCAGATTATACGCCAATTGTATAATTGAAAACTGACTAAAGCATATTGAGATTTGAAATTAATTTGAAATTCAAAGATTCGTTTTCAATTGTAATTGTAATATGTCCTATATATAATAATATATAATATTATATATTATGATATATATATATATATATAATTAATATAAAAATCAATTAATATAGAATTATCTATTGAATTTCATTGAAATGGCATGAATTCTGATTTTTCTTTAGTGTATAGCTAAATGAAAAATTGATAAGAAATTATCGATTGGATCACATATTCGAACAATTATCTCGAGGACTGAATATTGGGCAATCGTTTAGTATACAATATAAGAATGATCCCAAAATCTTAATTGATAATGAACCCCTCGGTAGTCTTAGATCGATCGAATTAGTTGAGTGTATCAGTTAGAAACCCTAATATTCTTTCTCTCTTTAATTCGAATTAGAACAGCACCCGTGCTACGCACGAAAAAATAATGTTAAAATAGATATATATATAGGGGGTGGTTCAAATAGGAACACCCCTTAGAGTGAGAAATAAGAACAATTATAGGCCTTTAGATTATGTTAATTGATGGATGAGATTTGTTTAATTTTTTTTTTCGGCCGAAATGCACCATATACTTGTTAAATTTTGCACAAAGGGTATAATTGTCAATTGCTTATTATAAAAACCTAAAACTGTGTATAAAGAAAAAAAATTCCTGTTCGTGCGTCTTGGCCCCTCCACTCGCTTCACAGTGGAGAATACTCTTTCTTCAACAAGCCGGCAATGCTCTTGAGACCACCATAGGCTTCTTAGACTTGACTACAGAGATCGATCGTAGAAGATTGAGAATTTCACACTTCTTATCATAGTGCGCTACAGCTCGCTCAATGGGGGGCTTGCATCTTCTTGGCTAGTTGGTAAATATTAAACCACGGGACACTTCCGATCCTCAATTGGAACCCGGGTCAAATCTACAACCAAAAAGATTACACGTTTCGTCTTCGTTCTGCAGTTTGTTTTTTCTTCTCTTTGATTTTTCTTTGGTTTTCTGTTTCTCCTTTCTTTATGGTATTGTCCAGATCTGATTTTTCCTATTTGACCGATTCTTCTCAAAATTGTGAATTTTGACCGATTTTGATTCCAAGAGTTGATTCTTCTCAAAATTGTGAATCAAATCCTCCTCAAAACTGTTCAAGTTCGAAATTTTGACCGATTTGATTCAAGTTCGAAGTTGGTGTTTGTGTCCAAGAGCAAGGTTTGGGGGATTGTGCAAGTTCGGATGACCGATTTTGATTCTCCTCAAAATTCCTCGATTTTGATTCTTCTTGAGCCAAAAACTTTTGGCCTGAAGGTAATTGAGTCCCAAATTTCCTTAAATGACTCAATTGAATCCTCAAAGAAGGAGGCACGTTCGAAGTTGGTGTTTCGTTCGAAACTGCTTCGGATTTGGATGTGATTTGTTGATTATTTTAATTTATAAATATATGCAGAATTTTGCAAAAAAAAATGCACAATTATGAGGGAAAATATGCACAATTAATGAGAAAAAGAATGTACAATTACTGGGGAAAATATGCACGCATTTAATGGGAAAAAAATGCACAATTATTAAGAAAAATATGCACAATTAATAGGGAAAATATGCACAATTAATGATAAATAACGAAAAGATGAAATTATTAAGGAAAATCTAGGACGAGACTTAGATCTAGGACGATAATTAGTGAAACTACGCACAATTAACGATTGTTCTCGTAAAATCTTGGGCGAAACTTGATGATATTAAAACATGGAAGAGAATTAATGAAAATAACGTTTACAACAAAGGAAAGAAGATAAAAAAAAATAATAGATTGTGCAAAATTACAAACATAACCTCAGTGCAAACTTTTTGCCTTAAAGGTGTATTTCGGGATTTTAAGTGATGGCATGATCTGGAGCGTTGAATTACTTGATCAAACGGTTATAAAATGTTCCTATTTCTCACTCTAAGGGGTGTTCTCATATGATCACCCCTCTATATATATATATATATATATATATTATAATTAGTCTAATCAACTATCAATTGTAATATGTCTTATATTATATATAATATATAATATTATATAATATATATAATTAACGTAAAAAATTAATATAGAATTATCTATTGAATTGCATTGAAATGACATGAATTGGGATTTTTCTTTAATGCATAGCTAAATAAAAAATTGATAAGAAATTCTCGGATCACTTATATAATATTATATAATATATAATGTATATAGAATTGTTGGACCCGAGAGCACGTTCAGGTGTAGAGGGGGGGGGGGGGCGAATACACCTGAATCCTATTTTCTCAACTTTGAACACGAACAGTCCTGTTCGGGGAAAGTGTCATCTTGAAAGAATTCAGACCGGACCAAATAGTTGTTCTGAATCGTGTTTGGCAAAGAGTCTGACTCTACTGAGATCTGCTAGCTGACTGAGTCAGAATTCAGTATCAGCAGATAGAGTTCAGTGGTGCGGAAGTGTGTAGGCCCAAATCAGTTGAGTGGAAAACGTTTTATCAAGACAGTCTCAATTCAGCAGGAAAAACAGTTCAGTATGCTGAGACTTAGTTGTATGATTTTGAAGGATAATTTTTAGTATGAACAGTTAAAATCAATGCAACAGTAAATAAGAGAGCAAGCGAGAGACACAGATTTTTAAAGTGGTTCGGATACACAGGATCCTACGTCCACTGTCCCGAAAGGTCAGGAGGCTATTTATTATACTGAGTTAGTCTCAGTCAGCTTGTACACAGGACAAAGCCGCGTCTTGGAATTTATACTGAGCAAGTCTCAACTTACAACGGTTATCAAACTAAAGTGTTTGACAAACTCTCCAACAGTGAAGGAGTCCTTTTACAATAAGGATTAGGTTGAAATATGAACTCCTTGGTCTAAGCTATGGATATGATCGGTTGAGCTTAGGGTTAGAGGGATAGGGAATGAGAATGTAGCTTCTAGAACGACGAACAGCTGAGTTTAGCTTTGGGTTCGTGTAACGTCGTTTGGATACTAGAGGTTTGTATATCGGTTAAGCTTGGTTCCCTAAGAGCTAGATTGTAGTCTTTCGGCGGAGAAATATTCTTCGAGTTCTTACGGAAGACTTAAGCTTTTTGATTTGCTCGTTGAATGCTCTGTGTTCTTTCATTTTCTCGTCTTTCTCGTGAGCTTCAAATTTCGAATGATCCCTCTATTTATAGAGAAGAGTCTTGGAAAGATCCGTTGGAGATGATCATTCCTTTCTCTCTCTTTTGGTAGCTAACGGCTCTTTTGAAGTAGAGTAACAGTGTCCTTTCCCTCCTTTTCTGGAATGTTGTTGACTTGCAGCTTTAGTAGGTATAGGACAGGTGTCTGCTTGTCATTCGTCGAGTTTTTGCAGAGTAGTTGAGACAGAACAAACTTCGAGGCATAATGAAGCTGACTTCTCTCTTCCTCGTATTTGACTATGCTGATTGTCATTCAAAAGATCTGATAGTTCAGAAGACTGTCTGCCATTACTAAGTCTGATTCTGTAGAGAGTACTGAATTTACTCTACTGAAGGTCAGCTCTTAGTTCAGTGAACTACTCCTGCTGAGTTCAGTTCCACTGACTCCTTCAGTATACTGCTCCTGCTAAGTCCAGTATCTACTGAGTCTTCTACATCTGGTGCTGAGGCTGATAATCTACTGAACGCCTAAACCAGAGCAGAGTGTCTTCTGAGTCTGAACCCTCAGAGACAAAAACAATTACAACGGAATGGTCCACCGATCAGATAGGGTTTTGGGATCTTCAAATCTTCAAACAAATTCAGAGCACGAGGCTACTGAGCTTTGGTCAGTTAAGATAGAATCATTTCCCACTAGGTATGACTGTGCTGAGGATAGAATCATCACCCAACAATTTCCCCCTATTTGATGATGCCAAAACCTAACATCTATGCTAACACTAGACTTCTCATAAACAGAGCTCCTTACAATATTACAAGTAAGATCAGTGGAGTTGTTCTTTAAGTTCTAATCTACTGAGGGGATTAGGGCAGAAACAATTTCTCCCTAAACAACAATTTTCCCCGGAACAGTTAGTCTAACAGAATCTATCAAAGCAATCAACTGACAAGTAAATAAACGTGAGCGTGTGAGTTAGTAATCACTTCAGTGATTCTGAGTGTTAAGCATAAGACAAACATGGCTATTTAGACAATAAGATATTGTCAAAGCCAGAAGATGTATATATATGAATATGAAAGTTCAGTACAGTACATCTCTTGCTAAGCTAGGAAGATAAAGAAACTAAGACTAAGAACGCTTGTACTGCTTGATCCTGTCCATAAAGTTCTGCGATTGTGTCTCGGGAAGGAGCAGTCCATACATCCTGTAAGTATACTTCCTCAGCTTCAGATATTCAAGCAAAGTCACTGGCTCATCTTCTTCAAGACCTCGTAGGCGCAAGCATCCTTCACTTCTTTCTCTATTACTCCATAATGAATAGAATCATCAAGTCTTACGGGTGGTGGCGACTGCAGGCTCGGGGACTTGGACAATGATATTCTCTTTCACTGACTTTTACCGGGTAGGCATATAAGTCCGGTTCGGTAATCCTCATCCATTCAACATAGGCATCCGCCTTTGTCATGTTTGGCCGAATCTCCGGAAATAGTTCCTCTTGATGAATTCTATCTTCACGTGATTCCCATCTCATGTAACCGAGCGAGAATCCATTCATCCGTCCTAGGTCATCTTTGCATTTTCAGATCTGTTGGCCTCCTGAACCTTCTGTATTTATATGGAATGTCAGCTTTTGAAGGTACTCTCAGCCTGGCCTCTTGTTCAGTACGGATTCTCAGTGCTTCAAGGTCTGCCATATGGATTCTCTGTCTGGCAGCCTGAATTTGTCTTGCCTCTTCTCCTTGGTATAGATACCTATCCATCTAAGCAAATATAGCTTCAATCTCGGCATCTTGTTCCTTAGTTCTCGTGTAGGAGGGTTTGTGAGGTGACTGATCTTCTGAGTCAGCAGGGGTACTTGATTTTTCTTTGGACGTACCCTGCTTCTCAGTGTCCTGCTGTTGTTGCTGCTCCCTATCATCATCATCTTGAATTATCAGCTTTCTGGAAGGCAACCTAGTCGTTGTTGACTTCTTTCTGCCGCGAGCTGGGGCCTTTGCCTTTCCGTTGGAAGGCTTTGCTTTAGGCTTATTGGCTGGTTCAGCTTCGGCTAATTCCCTAGCTAGCTTCTCGCCAGCTGCTATCTGAGCCTCCTCTGCAGCAGTAACATATCTCTTTGATTTCTTTGCTGGAGGGGTCGGGAATTTCAATACTTTCTTACCCTTGCCTTGAACAGGACATGGGAGAGGTGCCTCTTCCTCCTCTGAGTCATCCTGCTCAGCATACTCAGCAACCTCCTTAATTATGTCAGTAGGAGTTTGGGTTGCATGAGTAGCTTGTTCTTTGGTTCCAGAGCCACTTGGGCCGGTCTCTGCTGTGCTCGCAGCTGAGACACCCTGGGCCTCACCAGTTGGTCTAGTAGCAGCTGTTGTCTGAGCTCTGCTTGCTTCAGCTACTGACCGTGTTTTCTTTCCTGACTTCAGTTGGGCTTCCCCCTTAGTTGATGTTGCAGTGGTTTTAGTCAGGGTCAGCTTAGGGGCTGACTTATCCCCTTTTTCATTTTTATCCCCCTTTTACCCCTTTTTGGAATCATCAATTACAGCCGGGGTAGCAGTGGATACTTGGAGATTGAGGCTTTTGTAGGAGGCTGACAACTCTTCGAGTTTGTCATTGATCTTTGTCAGGGCCTCATGCAGCTCATTCCTCTCAGAAGCGAGTTCTTCTTTGTAGAATTTGTGAGAGAGGTCAGCTGCAACCTTAAAGTCATTCAGCTTCTCAGAAACCTTTCCTTCAAGGGCCTGTTGAATATTGTCGAGTCTGAGCTCTGTGGCCTGGGATTGGTTTGAGATTGATTCAGTATGGGAGGACTGAGCGGCCTTGAATTCTTCAAGCAGTTTGGTCTGTCCTTCCTGAATTATTCTGAGCTGATTATCAAAGTCCTTTTTCTGCTGTGCAAGCGCGTTAGAGACAATGGAAGAGACATCAGGGGCAGCTGATTGTGAAATGGAAGATCTCAGCCCCTGAAGCTCAGCGTTGGTGGCTTCAGCAGTTTGCTTCCATGTTTTGTGGACGGCTTTGGCGAGAACCCTGTTCTGAGTTCCTTAGCTTTTTAGTTCCTTAGCCATGGACTTTGAGCGTCGGTCTTTGGGGCTGGCGCTACTTCAAACGTTGATTTCAGTAAGAGCTGAGCAGGCTCTGTGGAAGTTGAAGTACCAGTCGCCGACTTCACAGGTCCAAGGATACTGAGTGGTGGTTCAGTAGGAGTGGGTGTATCCTTGTCCCGGGGTTGTTCCTCATCAGGCTTTTCGGGGCCTGAATCATGGGGTGGGTCCTGACCGTCGTGGTCGACACATGTCCGAAGGGGCTGAGCACGAAGCTCGCTTGCCTTTCATGCAGCAAGGCCAGCATTGCGGCTCTTAGGTCCTCCAGAGTGTCGAGGTCAGCAGGCTGTGAGTAGCCTATCTGCTGCCTTATAACCAGCTCCTCTTCATGCAGTTGCTCGCAAGTGTAGTGAAGAATAAGGCGTAGCTGATTGTGCCACTCCTGGAATCTTAAAAGCATATGGAGTCTGGCATATTTGGCAATAGTCACTAGATCAGAGTGGCCAGAAATCTCCGGTATATGCTCAACAAACGCTCGGAATGCTTGAGATAGAATGGCTGAAGCTTCCATTCCGACAGATTCTTCTTCAGATGCTGTCTCCGAGTCTTCAACATCTATTGGAGACATCGGTTTCTCAGCAGATGGCATACTGCTGAGTGGTTGAGCATTGAGTGGACTGTCCAAGGTTTCTAAATCGCCGCTATTGGCCTCTTCAGTCTGAACCCCGTGGTCCACTTCTACAGCTTGTTCAGTGGAGATGGCCTTCTCCACTGACTGAGTCTTCTCTGAGGACTCTGACTCATCAATCAGCTGCATCGGTTCGTCTAGGCATTCGGCGGTTTAGCCTTGTAGCCTGCAGTGCTTGCCTCGGATTCAGTAGGCACAGCAGGAATGCTTTTCTTCAGTCGCTTTGCC
This sequence comes from Lavandula angustifolia, assembly GCA_028984105.1. NCBI lineage: Eukaryota > Viridiplantae > Streptophyta > Magnoliopsida > Lamiales > Lamiaceae > Lavandula > Lavandula angustifolia. The sequence goes on along the minus strand of CM054825.1, from coordinate 16,134,865 downwards.
GGTGCCTTAGGAGTTTTTGCTTGAGGAGACCGTTTCTTTGTTGGCGTGGTCTTTTGAGGCGTCACCTGCTGAGCTGAGGGTCCTGTCCCTATCTGCTGAAGTGCAGCAGTTCTGTTGTGGAATCTGATGCAACAGTTCTGTTGTGGAATCTGACCTTCTTTACATTAAAATATAGCTTGTCATCGAATGTGATTTGGTCATTTCCGCAGAAGTCTTGAATTAAGACCGATAGCTTCAGTCCATATAGAAGCTTGCCTTTTGCGCTCAGCTTGCATGTTGCTTTGTCGAATTTGGCAGTTTGAGTCATGAACTCTCGGAGAAAGAACTCTGTCCAGTTAATCTTTGCTCTGTCATAGATAGCCATCATAAGCTGTATCTTGGGTCTCGATACTTGATCGAATGAACCCGCTTGGCTTGTCAGTAGCTGCATCACAATGTACGCCAAGGCTCGATACTGAGGCAGCATACTATTCTTCGGGAAAGCGGCTCTGAACGCTGTGGGTTTTCTGCAGAAGATTGATAGGTAGTCGTCTATCATATCGTCGTTATATCCGACGGTGCTGACTCCTTCAGCAGGTAGATCGAAGCTCCTCTTCAGTGCCTCCTTGATAGACATCTGTTTTGGTTGTATAGAAGCATCGTCGATAGAGTGAACTGTAAATCTTCCAATGATGTCGCCAGACACCGAGTCTGAGTTAAGATAGATCTCAGACACTTATCTCGGAAGGAAGAACGTCGGCTTCCTTGAGAGAAATCCTTCCAGACCCGATTCTCTAAGGGCAGTAAAGATTTCGTCCATGAACTCGAGATCGCAGTAGTTCATTTCTCCCATCATTGATATCTCGAATTTATCCTTCATCATCTTTTCAAATTGTTGGCACATGATGACATTCTTAGATCCAAATATGATGTCATCTACATAGATCTGCACAAGTAGTAGATCGTCTTCCAGTCGAATGCTAAATAGAGTGCGGTCTACTGTGCCTTTCTGAAAACCTTTCTGAAGAAGAAACTCAGATATGGTATCCTACCAAGCCCTGGGTGCTTGTTTTAACCCATACAGAGCCTTTCTGAGTCGATACACCTGATGTCCCTGCTGAAAGCCAGGTGGTTGTTCCACGTAGACTTCTTCTTTCAGTACGCCATTCAGGAACGCAGACTTCACATCCATTTGATAGACTCTGAATCTTTGATGTGTTGCGTAGGCCAGGAATAGTCTAATTGCCTCCAATCTTGCAACTGGAGCGAAAGTCTCATCGAAATCTATTCCCTCAGCTTGACAGTAGCCTTTTGCCACGAGTCTTGCTTTGTTCCTTACTATGACGTTGTTTTCATCCCGCTTGTTCTTGAAGACCCATTTTGTTCCAATAACATGTTGATGCCGGGGTCTATCAACAAGCTCCCAAACGTCGTTTCTCATGAACTGATTCAGCTCCTCCTTCATAGCTATGATTCAGTCAGCATCTTTTAGTGCATCCTCAATCGTCTGAGGTTCGTCAGTAGACAAGAAGCAGGAATATAAGGCGCTTTCTCCTTGACAGAATCTGGATCTTGTCTTTACTCTTGCTAGGGATCTCCAATAATCAGATCAGCAGTGTGAGCGTCCAGCCACGATCTACGATGTTTCAGTTCTTCATCTGAAATTTGTTCAACACAGATAGTAGGCGAGTTAGGCATTTCAATTGTACTATTCTGAGATTGAAGCATTTCAGTAATGAGAGTGTGATCTACTGAGTCACCAGGTTCAGGGGCATTCAGCTCAGGAATATTAATATATGTTCCCCCTGAGTTGTTATTCTCAGTAGTGGTCTCAGTTACCTCTGGGGTTTCTTCATCGACCTGAGTTACCTGGGATTGATTCTGTTCAGGAGAATCAATCGGCTCGCCTACATTCTTCCTTGGTTGAGATTCAGTAGACTTGTTTTCAGAATCCTCATCTGAATCATCATCCCAACAAAGCTGGATCTTCTTGACTTCGTCTTTTAGGCTTAGATCCTGTAGCTGTTTACTGATGTCCTCAGATTCAGAATTAGAGTTATTGCTCCTGTCTTCAGTAGCAAACTCATTAAAAACAACATGAGGGCTTTCCTCCACGCAAAGGGTTCGATAGTTGAATACTCTGAAAGCTTTGCTGACCCGAGAGTATCCTAAGAATACTCCCTTATCTGACTTGCTATCAAAAGTTTTCAACTGATCTTTCCCATTATTGTGGATAAAGCACGAGCACCCAAAAATATGGAAATAGGATAGAGAAGGTTTCCTGTTGTTCCATAGTTCATATGGTGTTCTCTTATGTTGCTTTGTCAGTAGAGAACAGTTCTGAGTGTAACAAGCAGTATCAGTGGCTTCTGCCCAGAATTTGGCTGGGAGTCCTGAGTCTGCGAGTAGAGTTCTAGCTGCTTCTTTGAGAGTTTTGTTCTTCCGTTCAGCAACTCCATTTTGCTGAGGTGTGCGTGCAGCCGATGTCTCATGCTCTATTCCTTCTGCTTTGCAGAACTCCTCCATCATAGAATTAAGGAACTCAGTTCCTCTGTCAGAACGGATTTTGATAATTTTGGTGTTCTTCTCGACACTGAGCCTTTTCAGAAGCCTTGGTAACTCTGTTTTGACGTCAGAGTTATTGGCAATGAATATGACCCGTGTAGCGCGAGTAGTCATCGATGACCACTAATGCATATTTCTTGCCTCTGATCGTCACTGGAGAGACTGGACCGAACAAATTCATATGTAGCAGCTGAAGGATTCCATCAGTGGAAGGAGATGGAACAGGTGGATTTTGATTCCTTGTTTGCTTTCCCTTCAGATCTTCACACTGAGTGTCTTTGCTGAATACTTCATTCGGCAGTCCTCTGCTTGAAGTTCTGAAAAGATATGGTCAGGAGTAACAATATCTAAGTCAGAATGGCGTAATAATGTAGCAAAAGGAGTCCAATGACCGTCTGGCAGTGCCCTTAGTATCTTGAGATTCATCTCTCGGTTGGAGAATGTCTTTCCCAGCCCGTTGATGGAGTTCATCATATTCGTAAATCTAACATTTAGATCTTCTATTTTGTCACCAGGCATGAGAGACAAGCTCTCCAGCTTTTGGAGTTCCAGCGCAAGTTTGTTGGCTTTGATCTTCTGAGTCCCCCGACTCAGTAGCGCTAGAGCATCCTAGAGTTCCTTAGCTGTCTTGCATTCCTGAACCCTGCCGAGATAAGAATCACTGAAGGTGGTTACTATGGCATTCCTGGCGACTCGGTCTAAGTTATGAAGTTTCTTCTCCTCAGGGGTGAAGAGACTTTTGTCCGTAGGAATCTTCTTTCCGGTCACCATTCCTCCTCCAGCTGTTTGATCCTGAGTTACGACACTATCTATCATAGGAACGATAGGTCCTTCCTCAAGTACTTCGGTCATGCTGTCGTGAAAGGAAGTCAGATGAGCCTCCATTCTGACCCGCCATACACCATAGTTCTCTACTGAGAACATGGGTACCATCCTTATACCTGACCTATCAGTCATGCTGAATAATGATATGAGTGTAGAATGATATGCAGTGAAAACGTTTTTCCGGATCCTTTCAAGTAGACCAGTTTCAAGATAACAAGAGTCTTATAGAACTCCTGCTCTGATACCAATTGTTGGTCCCGAGAGCACGTTCAGGTGTAGAGGGGGGGTGAATACACCTGAATCCTATTTTCTCAACTTTGAACACGAATAGTCCTGTTCAGGAAAGTGTCATACTGAAAGAATTCAGCAGACCAAATAGTTGTTCTGAATCGTGCTTGGCAAAGAGTCTGACTCTACTGAGATCTCGCTGAGCGGCCGAGTCGAGTCGGTATCGACGGATAGAGTTTAGTGGTGCGGAAGTGTGTAGGCCCAAATCAGTTGAGTGGAAAACGTTTTATCAAGACAGTCTCAATTCAGCTGGAAAAACAGTTCAGTATGCTGCGACTTAGTTGTATGATTTTGAAGGATAATTTTCAGTATGAACAGTTAAAATCAATGCAACAGTAAATAAGAGAGCAAGCGAGAGACACGTATTTTTAAAGTGGTTCGGATACACGGGATCCTACGTCCACTCGTCCCGAAAGGTCGGGAGGCTATTTATTATACTGAGTTAGTCTCAGTCAGCTTGTACACAGGACAAAGCCGCGTCTTGGAATTTATACTGAGCAAGTCTCAGTTTACAACGGTTATCAAACTAAAGTGTTTGACAAACTCTCCAACAGTGAAAGAGTCATTTTACAATAAGGATTAGGTTCAAATATGAACTCCTTCGTCTAAGCTATGGATATGATCGGTTGAGCTTAGGGTTAGAGGGATAGGGAATGAAAATGTAGCTTCTAGAACGACGAACAGCTGAGTTTAGCTTTGGATTCGTGTAACGTCGTTTGGATACTAGAGGCTTGTATATCGGTTAAGCTTGGTTCCCTAAGAGCTAGATTGTAGTCTTTCGCCGGAGAAATATTCTTCGAGTTCTTGTGGAAGACTTAGGCTTTTTGATTTGCTCGTTGAATGCTCTGTGTTCTTGCATTTTCTCGTCTTTCTCGTGAGCTTCAAATTTCGAATGTTCCTCTATTTATAGAGAAGAGTCTTGGAAAGATCTGTTGGAGACGATCATTCCTTTCTCTCTCTTTTGGTAGCTAACGGCTCTTTTGAAGTAGAGTACCAGTGTCATTTCCCTCCTTTTCTGGAAAGTTGTTGACTTGCAGCTTTAGTAGGTATAGGACAGGTGTCTGCTTGTCATTCGTCGAGGTTTTGCAGAGTAGTTGAGACAGAATAGACTTCGAGGCATAATGAAGCTGACTTCTCTCTTCCTCGCAATTGGGCCGACCCGCACCCCATTTTGCCACATCTAATTTTGCATCATAATTTACACTTTTGCCATGTTCTCTTATTTTACCATTTCTCTTATTTCAGTTTCATCTAAACCATCAATCTAATTCCAGTTCAGTCATGCAATTTAAATTCAATCAAAATTCATCTTATCTTATCATGTATTCATATACATAGGGTGTGGATCTGGTGACAACACAAAAATAACGTGACGAACAACACATAAACCTTATACTCCCTCCGTCCCTTTGGTTTCGGCACAGAGATTAAAAAACTTTGTTTAAGTGTGTGTTTTATGAATTTTAATTATATTAAGAAATGAGCACAATTTTCGAGAAAGTGGTTGAAGAAATGAAAATTATCCAAAATATTACAGGGAATAGTTGAGGCAATCAACTTTTTTTTCTTTTTTTTCATATTGTATTTTAATAAATAATTTTAAATTTCCAAAAAAGTTGAAAATGATTCCAAACATTTATTAGATCACTTAGTTGATACGCTTTCTTTATATATAATAATAAAAACACATTTATTAATCATGCATTGCAAACTATTTATGAACCAATTGCTCTTCCAGCCATACAAAATACAATTTATTATTGCTGTCCAAATTAGTTCTAGTGTCACCTAATCACATAATTGTACAATTACCATATTAAACAAATATTTCATATAATACTTGATAATGAGAATTGTAATTAATGTGAATATTATTAATTAAGCTTCATATTATAGCAATTAGAGGTATTGTTTGTCAACGTACTCGACAAGAAATCGATTGGCAAGTTTATCTTTTTTAACAAAGATTATTAACATATAGAAAAAGCAAATATTATAAGTAATCAGAATCTTTACCATTATTATTATAGTTTTTGAAATTGTACAAAATTAAAGTGAACCATTTATAAATCTAATGTGCCTATTTCCTTTCCCTATTTAAGAAAAATGCATTCATAATTACGTGACCAAATTGCAAAATGATACATCAAAATATTAAGATTAAATTCTCTTGTATAATTGAGAACAAACGTAGTAGTAAAATAAAATGTTTCTCAAATTTATACAATTAGGGGACCACAAGTCTTACTCGGGATTAGAAATTGGGATGAGAAAATAGTAAAAATCAAATGTATAACATTTAAACATTACCAAGAATGGGCAAAAAATAGGGTTTAGACTTCCCCTCGAGGTATAGTAAAAATACAAAATAAATACCGTAGCATTTCCACGACTAAGGAACGCTAGCCTTTTCAAAACCCTTTCAAAATGCGAGTGTTCCGAAGGAACACGAGCATTTTTCACTGGAGAAAAAAGAAAGAGTTTAGAGCAAATAGGGTTTAGGGTTTATAATAAAATCTTGGGTTTAGACTGGAGAAAAAACATCATAAAAAAAAAGGACAAACTTTATTTGAAAAAATATCAATTGGTTGGAATAAAAATATTACCTATTATAAACAAATTTATCATTTTTGTTAAATTAATATATCAATTAAAATGAAAAAAGGGACAAACTTGATTTGAAAAAATATGAATTAGTTGGAATAAAAATATTACTTATTAAAAACAAATTTATCACTTTTTTTAAATTAATATATCAATTAAAATGAAAAAAAACATTATAAAAAAAAAGGACAAACCTAATCTGAAAAAATAATTGGAATAAAAATATTAATTATTATGAACAAATTTATCATTTTTTAAATTAATATATCAATTAAAATTGAAAAAAACTCAAAAATTACACTGTTGGGATTCGAATTTGGGTGTATAGGGTTTGAGTCCAGCAGCTTAACCAACTGTACTACTATAGCATTGATAGCATTCTGCAAATCGAGGGTATTTAACATTATACATCCGGTTGCACCTCGTAGAGTAGACAGTTCTGGTTTCTGTCTATAATTTGTGACATTCCCTCAAAAAGTTTGCAGCTCCGTAGACCAGCGTGTATTTGCCAATTAAACATATTTGGTTTGGTTACACCATTTGGAGAAAATACGAATTGGTGGCCGGTAATATATTTTTTTATGCTTTATGATGGTCCAACATTTTCTTTTATATTTTATATATATATATATTAATATTAATATTAATTTGCCTATGGAAGTCGGTTATATATTATTTAAAATTGGATTTTGATTTTATAGCTATCATCATTCATTAGTTTGTATTACATACATAAATAACCCTTTAAGATCCGTAAAAATGAAACTTTGAATGGTGTATAAAAATGGACTAAGAATATGTGACTCTGATATTAAGTAGATTGGGATTAACATATTCTATCTAGTTATTAACAAGAAACAAAAATTAAATGAAATAGCATCATCGCCATTGTCTACTTTATTAATCTTTGGTTTAAGTAATAATGCTCATTAATTATAATAATTATAATAAGTGAATCACACCAGCTCACCACTTCCTGACTTTACCAATTATGTGACGCCAATACAAACAAATTTGGCTTCTCTGTTTTTGGAAATAAAAGAAGGGAAATGTTATTATCACAATTTCCCTTTCCGACCGGACAATTTATCATTTCTAAGGTTATGGTACATTAAATGCATCCTATGGTACATTAAATTATACAATTTTCGTTTACGTGATTGAAATGAATCCTATGGCACATTAAATGCATCCTCTACTAGTTTTTTTTGGCGACAAAGGGTAAATCTTCCAATGGTTCAGAAGGTCCGAATCCTTTGTAGCACATATAACCGCGAAGGTTGATGCAAACAACTCAAAAATATAGGATTCACATTTTCTTTTTTCTTTCATCAACCTTCGAATTTGTATACCGCTAAAAGACAAAGATGAATCAAAGCTAGTGACACACCAATCTCTAGAAAAATATGTTTTTCTTGTTTAAGGTTTTTTTGTTTTAACGAGTGAAATTGAATGAATTACATGTGGGAGGCTGTGTGCTACGACGTATATGTGTAAACCATCGGGTTTAAAATATACATAGCTCTCCTCTAGTATAATATGTACGAGAGGCATATGCATAACTAAAGTTATCACATGTGGATGCGTATTATTCCCCACAAAACATTTTTGTCTCACTTTTTCGTGTCTAACTCGTGTCTCATTAACATTTTTAATTATATGCACTTAGATACTTACGATTTTTATTTTAAGATTATTTATGTTTGGAATTGAGGATCCGAAGTATTATTATTCATATAGAAAAATGCTGTTAACATAGTGAACAAAGAGAAAGGGAATGAGAGTTTGCGAGGAAATGGTAAAAAAAAGGCAGAGAATAGAAATACTGGGGAAGTATAGTAGGGCAAATTGTAATGATGCATTCTATATATAAAGCACGTGAACGGATATTTGAGATTTTGAAACTGCCCATTTTTGTGTGTTTTCTTCTCTGCTCCGTATCCAACTTGTCAACTTTTCTGCATCAACTCTTTTGGACTCTCTCTCTCTCTCTCTCTCACACACACACACACACTAGACCAACAAACATATGTTGGTATATGCAGCTATCGATGATAGAAATGATTTCGTATTTTGTGTATAAATAGGCCTCTTCAGCCCCCTCCAAGACACACCTAAATCTTGTTAAAATATAATCTTGAATTTATGCAAGATGTTGGTCCATCTTTTAGGAATAATCTTGAATTCATGCAAGTTGTTGGTCTATCTTCTAGGAATATTGAAGGTTGTGAGTTGATTCATGTACTTAGGGATGACAATGGACCGGATTTGGACCGAATCCTCCTCGGTCCAGATCCAGATCCGAGATTTTTTATTTTGATCCAAATCCGGTCCAGATCCATTGGATCTCAAAAAATGAGATCCAGACCCAGATCTATTGGATCCACGGGGTCTCGGGTCTAGACCGGATCCATAAGTTTTTTTAATTAAAATTAAAAAAATTCTAAATCAATTAAAATTTAACTAAGTTAATTAATTCTACGATAACACGATAATTTATAAGAACATTACTATCATTAAAAAAAGTCAAAATACTCATGATATTATAAAAATATTTCAATCATCTATAAAACTACAATCTTCTCTCTAAAAAAACTTTCAAATTTGTGGACAGTGGGTATTCAATATCCTCCTCTTTTCTATTTATCAGATTACTAGTAAAGTATTTCAAGCTCAACAAATAATGTAATGTGATATTTCAAGTAGAAATAATAAATATAATATTTTAGATATGATAATAAAATAATATTTTAGTTATAAAAATTGGCGGATATGGACTTAATCCGGATCTCAGATCGTAAAGTCCAGATCCAGATCCATAATTTCTAAAATTGGTCCATATCCGATCCAGATCCAATGGGTCAAATTTTTTAAGATCCAGATCCAAAAAAATGGATCTGGATCCACGGATCTGGACCGGGTCCAAGATCCATTGTCATCTCTACATGTACTTAGCATTAATTAGATACTTTGTATTTTGTGTTTCTAGAATGATCCACTTAGTTGTTCATGGCCTATAAAAGGCACTCATGTATCCATGGGACAAGGTGTGGAAAAATTACAAAATCATTTTATCTTTCTTCATATATCTTCTAGCCAACAAATCTTACAACGATGAATCTCTTCCTGTCTTTTTTACCTCTCATTCTTCCCCTGCTAACCCACTCAGTTAATGCTCAACTCTCAACCTGATTTCTACAAAACCACATGTCCTAATGTCGAGTCCCTCGTCCGGACCGCCGTGCAGGATAAACTCCGGCAGACTCCCATCGCTACAGCTCCCGCCACCCTCCGCCTCTTCTTTCACGATTGCTTAGTCCGGGTAACTAACTACACACTACATTTTCAAATTCTACCAAACTTTAAACTGTGTATATTAGTATGATATTCAAACTTGATTTTGTAGGGCTGTGATGCCTCCATTCTTCTTGCCTCGCCTAACGCCCAAGCGGAGAAGGATCACCACGATAACCTTTCCCTGGCCGGAGATGGATTCGACACCGTTATTAAGGCCAAGGCAGCTGTGGATAGTAACCCTCAGTGCAGGAACAAAGTTTCATGTGCTGATATATTAGCATTGGCCACAAGAGATGTAGTCAACTTGGTATATTTTATGCATATAAATATTATATAGTAATCAATTAATCACTACTGTATCTAACATTATTCCCACATGTTTATATATGAAAAAGGTTGGAGGGCCATTTTACAAAGTTGAATTAGGAAGAAGAGATGGCAGGATTTCTACCAAGGCCAGCGTCCAACATAGTATCCCCGAACCGAGCTTCGGTTTTGACCAGCTAAGAAGCTTGTTTGCTAGCCATGGCCTTGACACAACAGATCTTGTCGCATTATCAGGTTGATAACAAATAAACAACTCATTTTTTTTTATGTACTAAAGTTGACATTTGCAGGTGCACACACCATCGGTTTCTCAAACTGCACGCGCTTCTCGAAACGGGTCTACAACTTCAGCCCGGGAAGCAGAATCGACCCAACAATGAATCTGCAGTACGCGTTGGAGTTGAGGAAGCAGTGTCCGGTCAACGGGTATGGTATTGCCAAGCTGGACCCTGTGACTCCGTTGACATTCGACAATGTCTACTTCAAGAACCTGCAGGGAGGCAAAGGGCTGTTGACGTCTGATCAAGTGTTGTTCACGGACGCCCGGTCCAGGAACACCGTGAACGAGTTTGCGGCCAGCAGTAACGCGTTCAACAAGGCGTTTGTGCACGCCATGACGAAGCTGGGGAGGGTTGGGGTGCTTACCGGGAACAGAGGCGAGATTAGGATCGACTGCACAAGGCCTAACTAGCTACACTAGAAATTGACCATCCAGATTTTGTCTTTTTTACTAAATAAAATATATGATTTTTTTGTTTTATTTTATTTTATGATTTTTTTTTTTGTATGATTCATATGTTTAATACAATTCATGTGTTATAATTCATTAAAAAGAATATAAGATGAAATAAGAAATCATATAAAACACCAACCTTTTTAACTCGGACATATCATTATGCCCCATATTAAACAAATATTTGTACAATTACCATATTAAACAAATATTTCATATAATACTTGATAATGAGAATTATAATTAATGTGAATATTATTAATTATGCTTCATATTATAGCAATTAGAGGTATTGTTTGTCAACGTACTCGACAAGAAATCGATTGGCAAGTTTATCTTTTTTAACAAAGATTATCAACATATAGAAAAAGCAAATATTATCAGTAATCAGAATCTTTACCATTATTATTATAGTTTTTGAAATTGTACAAAATTAAAGTGAACCATTTATAAATCTAATGTGCCTATTTCCTTTCCCTATTTAAGAAAAATACATTCACAATTACGTGACCAAATTGCAAAATGATACATCAAAATATTAAGATTAAATTCCCTTGTATAATTGAGAACAAACGTAGTAGTAAAATAAAATGTTTCTAAAATTTATACAATTAGGGGACCACAAGTCTTACTCCGGATTAGAAATTGGGAAGAGAATATAGTAAAAATCAAATTTATAACATTTAAACATTAACAAGAATGGGCAAACAAATAAATTTCAGTGACTATGAGACATAAACAACAAATAGATTAATAATACAAGTTAGAGAAGATGTGGAGAGAAAGGCCAAATGTTGTGTGAAGAAAGATTTTGTTCACACAAAAGCATTATTGCTATTTTATTCTATGAATATCCATCTTATATCATTATTCGATTTTATTTTATTTTATGATTTTTTTTGTATGATTCATATGTTTAATACAATTCATGTGTTATAATTCATTAAAAAGAATATAAGATGAAACAAGAAATCATATAAAACACCAACCTTTTTAACTCGAACATATCACACATGATTAACCTAATACATCTTTCGCATGTTATGTGGTTTTCAATTTATTATAAGATTGACCTAGAGACATATACAGATTTCCCTAGTCATGTAAGATTTTAATTATATTCCTTTCATAGTCTCTTCGGGAATGAAACTAGAGGTGGACAAAAAATATTAGATTAGTAGTGAGGATAAAAAATAAAAGAACATTACTATATTACCCTTAATGAAATTCAATGATTATTAATAATTAAATAATATTCATTTTAATATTTCCTTAGATCTTAGAAATAGAAGGTGTAGATGTGTTTATTTTTCACCCTCTAAGGGGTGTACACAAATAATCCTCTCCCGATATATATATATATATATATATATATATATATATATATATATATATATATAGGGGAAGGATCAAATGAGAACCAACTCCTATATGAGAACTAAGAACCAATCTTAACCATTTATATTATTTGATCTATGGTTATTTTTAAAGCATCTTTCTCGTGAGCTTCAAATTTTGAATGATCCCTCTATTTATAGAGAAGAGTCTTGGAAAGATCTGTTGGAGACGATCATTCCTTTCTCTCTCTTTTGGTAGCTAACGGCTCTTTTGAAGTAGAGTAACAGTGTCATTTCCCTCCTTTTCTGGAAAGTTGTTGACTTGCAGCTTTAGTAGGTATAGGACAGGTGTCTGCTTGTCATTCGTCGAGGTTTTGCAGAGTAGTTGAGACAGAATAGACTTCGAGGCATAATGAAGCTGACTTCTCTCTTCCTCGCAATTGGGCCGACCCGCACCCCATTTTGCCACATCTAATTTTGCATCATAATTTACACTTTTGCCATGTTCTCTTATTTTACCATTTCTCTTATTTCAGTTTCATCTAAACCATCAATCTAATTCCAGTTCAGTCATGCAATTTAAATTCAATCAAAATTCATCTTATCTTATCATGTATTCATATACATAGGGTGTGGATCTCGGTGACAACACAAAAATAACGTGACGAACAACACATAAACCTTATACTCCCTCCGTCCCTTTGGTTTCGGCACAGAGATTAAAAAACTTTGTTTAAGTGTGTGTTTTATGAATTTTAATTATATTAAGAAATGAGCACAATTTTCGAGAAAGTGGTTGAAGAAATGAAAATTATCCAAAATATTACAGGGAATAGTTGAGGCAATCAACTTTTTTTTTTTTTTTTTCATATTGTATTTTAATAAATAATTTTAAATTTCCAAAAAAGTTGAAAATGATTCCAAACATTTATTAGATCACTTAGTTGATACGCTTTCTTTATATATAATAATAAAAACACATTTATTAATCATGCATTGCAAACTATTTATGAACCAATTGCTCTTCCAGCCATACAAAATACAATTTATTATTGCTGTCCAAATTAGTTCTAGTGTCACCTAATCACATAATTGTACAATTACCATATTAAACAAATATTTCATATAATACTTGATAATGAGAATTGTAATTAATGTGAATATTATTAATTAAGCTTCATATTATAGCAATTAGAGGTATTGTTTGTCAACGTACTCGACAAGAAATCGATTGGCAAGTTTATCTTTTTTAACAAAGATTATTAACATATAGAAAAAGCAAATATTATAAGTAATCAGAATCTTTACCATTATTATTATAGTTTTTGAAATTGTACAAAATTAAAGTGAACCATTTATAAATCTAATGTGCCTATTTCCTTTCCCTATTTAAGAAAAATGCATTCATAATTACGTGACCAAATTGCAAAATGATACATCAAAATATTAAGATTAAATTCTCTTGTATAATTGAGAACAAACGTAGTAGTAAAATAAAATGTTTCTCAAATTTATACAATTAGGGGACCACAAGTCTTACTCGGGATTAGAAATTGGGATGAGAAAATAGTAAAAATCAAATGTATAACATTTAAACATTACCAAGAATGGGCATACAAATACTTTTCTTGCAATTAAAATAATCTCACTAGATCTGGTATTATTTTCAGCGACTATGAGACATAAACAACAAATAGATTAACAATACAAGTTAGAAAAGATGTGGAGAGAAAGGCCAAATGTTGTGTGAAGAAAGATTTTGTTCACACAAAAGCATTATAACTATTTTATTCTATGAATATCCATCTTATATCATTATTCAATTTTATTTTATTTTATAAATTTTTTTTGTATGATTCATGTGTTATAATTCATTAAAAAGAATATAAGATGAAAGAAGAAATCATATAAAACACCAACATTTTTAACTCGAACATATAACACATGATTAATCTAGTACATCTTTCGCATGTTATGTGGTTTTCAATTTATTATAAGATTGACCTAGAGTCCTATAAAGATTTCCCTAGTCATGTAAGATTTTAATTATATTCCTTTCATAGTCTCTTTGGGGATGAATCTTGAGGTGGACAAAAAATATTAGATTAATAGTAGGGATAAAAAATAAAAAAATATGTGTTCATTTTTCACCCTCTAAGGGGTGTACACATATGATCATCTTCATATATATATATATATATATATATATGGTTAGGATCACATGCAAAAAAGGGTAATAATAGGAATTAAGAACACCTAATAATCTTTGGATCGATTCAATTGGGTTGATTCAATATATATCAACCGAATGGATTTTAATTCAATTTCTATTGATTTTGCACAAGAATTAACATTTTTTTCATTTTCTCTTATTTAAATTCAATTTCAATTTCATTAATTTTGATTCAATCCAATTTCATACGATTATATAGATTCAATAATTTCATCTAACTCTCAATCTAATTCTAATTCAGATTCAATTTCAATTGTTGATTTTGCACCGAAATTTCCTTTTTTTGTCATTATCTCTTATTTCAGTTTCATATCATTTCTTTCCAACCGATTCAATTTCATCTAATCCACCAATCTAATTTCAATTCAATCTTTTAATTTTAATTCAAAGAGATTTCATATTATCCTATACTAGAACAGGACTCGTGCTACACATAAAAAATAATATTATGATTTCATTATAAAGTAAGTTTCTTGAATAATATATATAATATTATATCATGTATATTATAGTTCAGAATGCTAAATTAATATGTAAAAACAATTTAATTTGATGGTTTATATTAACTTTGAGAATCATGCTAATATATTATACAAAAATTAAGTAGAATGTATACACATGATTACATATTACAATATATTTTTAAAATAATGTCACTCATCTTAGTTTATAGACCGTCTGAAAAATCGCCTCATTAAATCATTGACATTTTCTTTAAATTATTTCTAAGAACTATCTAAGAACAATTTCTATCATGATGTACAAAGAAAGACAATATCTTAACCAAGAGGTTCAATACATGTTTTAAATATAAAAAAAATACACAAATTTTACAAATATCTTTAAAAAAATATATACAAAGATATAGAAAATATATACAAGGATATAAAATATTACAATAATCTCTCAGTTTGGGCATACTTGTAAGATGACTTATGTTGTTTCCATTGGGCATGTGATACGATAATGAAGAAGCAGTGGCCTATGTAATATAAGCCATGTTTTAATGTTAAACTCAACTGCAAACCAAGTGAGTAATTATATTATATTCCCAAAAGTGTAAAAGTGTTAAGTGGTCCCTATAAATTTGTGACATGCATTCCCTCAGGACTAAAAGGGTTTGGAAATCTTTAGCGTTAGAAGGGATATAGTAAAAATACAAAAAAAATAGGGTTTAGACTTCCCCTCGAGGTATAGTAAAAATACAAAATAAATACCGTAGCATTTCCACGACTAAGGAACGCTAGCCTTTTCAAAACCCTTTCAAAATGCGAGTGTTCCGAAGGAACACGAGCATTTTTCACTGGAGAAAAAAGAAAGAGTTTAGAGCAAATAGGGTTTAGGGTTTATAATAAAATCTTGGGTTTAGACTGGAGAAAAAACATCATAAAAAAAAAGGACAAACTTTATTTGAAAAAATATCAATTGGTTGGAATAAAAATATTACCTATTATAAACAAATTTATCATTTTTGTTAAATTAATATATCAATTAAAATGAAAAAAGGGACAAACTTGATTTGAAAAAATATGAATTAGTTGGAATAAAAATATTACTTATTAAAAACAAATTTATCACTTTTTTTAAATTAATATATCAATTAAAATGAAAAAAAACATTATAAAAAAAAAAGGACAAACCTAATCTGAAAAAATAATTGGAATAAAAATATTAATTATTATGAACAAATTTATCATTTTTTAAATTAATATATCAATTAAAATTGAAAAAAACTCAAAAATTACACTGTTGGGATTCGAATTTGGGTGTATAGGGTTTGAGTCCAGCAGCTTAACCAACTGTACTACTATAGCATTGATAGCATTCTGCAAATCGAGGGTATTTAACATTATACATCCGGTTGCACCTCGTAGAGTAGACAGTTCCGGTTTTGTCTATAATTTGTGACATTCCCTCAAAAAGTTTGCGACTCAGTAGACCGGCGTGTATTTGCCAATTAAACATATTTGGTTTGGTTACACCATTTGGAGAAAATACGAATTGGTGGCCGGTAATATATTTTTTTATGCTTTATGATGGTCCAACATTTTCTTTTATATTTTATATATATATATTAATATTAATATTAATTTGCCTATGGAAGTCGGTTATATATTATTTAAAATTGGATTTTGATTTTATAGCTATCATCATTCATTAGTTTGTATTACATACATAAATAACCCTTTAAGATCCGTAAAAATGAAACTTTGAATGGTGTATAAAAATGGACTAAGAATATGTGACTCTGATATTAAGTAGATTGGGATTAACATATTCTATCTAGTTATTAACAAGAAACAAAAATTAAATGAAATAGCATCATCGCCATTGTCTACTTTATTAATCTTTGGTTTAAGTAATAATGCTCATTAATTATAATAATTATAATAAGTGAATCACACCAGCTCACCACTTCCGACTTTACCAATTATGTGACGCCAATACAAACAAATTTGGCTTCTCTGTTTTTGGAAATAAAAGAAGGGAAATGTTATTATCACAATTTCCCTTTCCGACCGGACAATTTATCATTTCTAAGGTTATGGTACATTAAATGCATCCTATGGTACATTAAATTATACAATTTTCGTTTACGTGATTGAAATGAATCCTATGGCACATTAAATGCATCCTCTACTAGTTTTTTTTGGCGACAAAGTGTAAATCTTCCAATGGTTCAGAAGGTCCGAATCCTTTGTAGCACATATAACCGCGAAGGTTGATGCAAACAACTCAAAAATATAGGATTCACATTTTCTTTTTTCTTTCATCAACCTTCGAATTTGTATACCGCTAAAAGACAAAGATGAATCAAAGCTAGTGACACACCAATCTCTAGAAAAATATGTTTTTCTTGTTTAAGGTTTTTTTGTTTTAACGAGTGAAATTGAATGAAGTACATGTGGGAGGCTGTGTGCTACGACGTATATGTGTAAACCATCGGGTTTAAAATATACATAGCTCTCCTCTAGTATAATATGTACGAGAGGCATATGCATAACTAAAGTTATCACATGTGGATGCGTATTATTCCCCACAAAACATTTTTGTCTCACTTTTTCGTGTCTAACTCGTGTCTCATTAACATTTTTAATTATATGCACTTAGATACTTACGATTTTTATTTTAAGATTATTTATGTTTGGAATTGAGGATCCGAAGTATTATTATTCATATAGAAAAATGCTGTTAACATAGTGAACAAAGAGAAAGGGAATGAGAGTTTGCGAGGAAATGGTAAAAAAAAGGCAGAGAATAGAAATACTGGGGAAGTATAGTAGGGCAAATTGTAATGATGCATTCTATATATAAAGCACGTGAACGGATATTTGAGATTTTGAAACTGCCCATTTTTGTGTGTTTTCTTCTCTGCTCCGTATCCAACTTGTCAACTTTTCTGCATCAACTCTTTTGGACTCTCTCTCTCTCTCTCTCTCTCACACACACACACACTAGACCAACAAACATATGTTGGTATATGCAGCTATCGATGATAGAAATGATTTCGTATTTTGTGTATAAATAGGCCTCTTCAGCCCCCTCCAAGACACACCTAAATCTTGTTAAAATATAATCTTGAATTTATGCAAGATGTTGGTCCATCTTTTAGGAATAATCTTGAATTCATGCAAGTTGTTGGTCTATCTTCTAGGAATATTGAAGGTTGTGAGTTGATTCATGTACTTAGGGATGACAATGGACCGGATTTGGACCGAATCCTCCTCGGTCCAGATCCAGATCCGAGATTTTTTATTTTGATCCAAATCCGGTCCAGATCCATTGGATCTCAAAAAATGAGATCCAGACCCAGATCTATTGGATCCACAGGGTCTCGGGTCTAGACCCGGATCCATAAGTTTTTTTAATTAAAATTAAAAAAATTCTAAATCAATTAAAATTTAACTAAGTTAATTAATTCTACGATAACACGATAATTTATAAGAACATTACTATCATTAAAAAAAGTCAAAATACTCATGATATTATAAAAATATTTCAATCATCTATAAAACTACAATCTTCTCTCTAAAAAAACTTTCAAATTTGTGGACAGTGGGTATTCAATATCCTCCTCTTTTCTATTTATCAGATTACTAGTAAAGTATTTCAAGCTCAACAAATAATGTAATGTGATATTTCAAGTAGAAATAATAAATATAATATTTTAGATATGATAATAAAATAATATTTTAGTTATAAAAATTGGCGGATATGGACTTAATCCGGATCTCAGATCGTAAAGTCCAGATCCAGATCCATAATTTCTAAAATTGGTCCATATCCGATCCAGATCCAATGGGTCAAATTTTTAAGATCCGGGATCCAAAAAATGGATGCGGATCCACGGATCTGGACCGGGTCCAAGATCCATTGTCATCTCTACATGTACTTAGCATTAATTAGATACTTTGTATTTTGTGTTTCTAGAATGATCCACTTAGTTGTTCATGGCCTATAAAAGGCACTCATGTATCCATGGGACAAGGTGTGGAAAAATTACAAAATCATTTTATCTTTCTTCATATATCTTCTAGCCAACAAATCTTACAACGATGAATCTCTTCCTGTCTTTTTTACCTCTCATTCTTCCCCTGCTAACCCACTCAGTTAATGCTCAACTCTCAACTGATTTCTACAAAACCACATGTCCTAATGTCGAGTCCCTCGTCCGGACCGCCGTGCAGGATAAACTCCGGCAGACTCCCATCGCTACAGCTCCCGCCACCCTCCGCCTCTTCTTTCACGATTGCTTAGTCCGGGTAACTAACTACACACTACATTTTCAAATTCTACCAAACCTTAAACTGTGTATATTAGTATGATAATCAAACTTGATTTTGTAGGGCTGTGATGCCTCCATTCTTCTTGCCTCGCCTAACGCCCAAGCGGAGAAGGATCACCACGATAACCTTTCCCTGGCCGGAGATGGATTCGACACCGTTATTAAGGCCAAGGCAGCTGTGGATAGTAACCCTCAGTGCAGGAACAAAGTTTCATGTGCTGATATATTAGCATTGGCCACAAGAGATGTAGTCAACTTGGTATATTTTATGCATATAAATATTATATAGTAATCAATTAATCACTACTGTATCTAACATTATTCCCACATGTTTATATATGAAAAAGGTTGGAGGGCCATTTTACAAAGTTGAATTAGGAAGAAGAGATGGCAGGATTTCTACCAAGGCCAGCGTCCAACATAGTATCCCCGAACCGAGCTTCGGTTTTGACCAGCTAAGAAGCTTGTTTGCTAGCCATGGCCTTGACACAACAGATCTTGTCGCATTATCAGGTTGATAACAAATAAACAACTCATTTTTTTTTATGTACTAAAGTTGACATTTGCAGGTGCACACACCATCGGTTTCTCAAACTGCACGCGCTTCTCGAAACGGGTCTACAACTTCAGCCCGGGAAGCAGAATCGACCCAACAATGAATCTGCAGTACGCGTTGGAGTTGAGGAAGCAGTGTCCGGTCAACGGGTATGGTATTGCCAAGCTGGACCCTGTGACTCCGTTGACATTCGACAATGTCTACTTCAAGAACCTGCAGGGAGGCAAAGGGCTGTTGACGTCTGATCAAGTGTTGTTCACGGACGCCCGGTCCAGGAACACCGTGAACGAGTTTGCGGCCAGCAGTAACGCGTTCAACAAGGCGTTTGTGCACGCCATGACGAAGCTGGGGAGGGTTGGGGTGCTTACCGGGAACAGAGGCGAGATTAGGATCGACTGCACAAGGCCTAACTAGCTACACTAGAAATTGACCATCCAGATTTTGTCTTTTTTACTAAATAAAATATATGATTTTTTTGTTTTATTTTATTTTATGATTTTTTTTTTTTGTATGATTCATATGTTTAATACAATTCATGTGTTATAATTCATTAAAAAGAATATAAGATGAAATAAGAAATCATATAAAACACCAACCTTTTTAACTCGGACATATCATTATGCCCCATATTAAACAAATATTTGTACAATTACCATATTAAACAAATATTTCATATAATACTTGATAATGAGAATTATAATTAATGTGAATATTATTAATTATGCTTCATATTATAGCAATTAGAGGTATTGTTTGTCAACGTACTCGACAAGAAATCGATTGGCAAGTTTATCTTTTTTAACAAAGATTATCAACATATAGAAAAAGCAAATATTATCAGTAATCAGAATCTTTACCATTATTATTATAGTTTTTGAAATTGTACAAAATTAAAGTGAACCATTTATAAATCTAATGTGCCTATTTCCTTTCCCTATTTAAGAAAAATGCATTCACAATTACGTGACCAAATTGCAAAATGATACATCAAAATATTAAGATTAAATTCCCTTGTATAATTGAGAACAAACGTAGTAGTAAAATAAAATGTTTCTAAAATTTATACAATTAGGGGACCACAAGTCTTACTCCGGATTAGAAATTGGGAAGAGAATATAGTAAAAATCAAATTTATAACATTTAAACATTAACAAGAATGGGCAAACAAATAAATTTCAGTGACTATGAGACATAAACAACAAATAGATTAATAATACAAGTTAGAGAAGATGTGGAGAGAAAGGCCAAATGTTGTGTGAAGAAAGATTTTGTTCACACAAAAGCATTATTGCTATTTTATTCTATGAATATCCATCTTATATCATTATTCGATTTTATTTTATTTTATGATTTTTTTTGTATGATTCATATGTTTAATACAATTCATGTGTTATAATTCATTAAAAAGAATATAAGATGAAACAAGAAATCATATAAAACACCAACCTTTTTAACTCGAACATATCACACATGATTAACCTAATACATCTTTCGCATGTTATGTGGTTTTCAATTTATTATAAGATTGACCTAGAGACATATACAGATTTCCCTAGTCATGTAAGATTTTAATTATATTCCTTTCATAGTCTCTTCGGGAATGAAACTAGAGGTGGACAAAAAATATTAGATTAGTAGTGAGGATAAAAAATAAAAGAACATTACTATATTACCCTTAATGAAATTCAATGATTATTAATAATTAAATAATATTCATTTTAATATTTCCTTAGATCTTAGAAATAGAAGGTGTAGATGTGTTTATTTTTCACCCTCTAAGGGGTGTACACAAATAATCCTCTCCCGATATATATATATATATATATATATATATATATATATATATATATATATATATATATATAGGGGAAGGATCAAATGAGAACCAACTTTTATATGAGAACTAAGAACCAATCTTAACCATTTATATTATTTGATCTATGGTTATTTTTAAAGCATCATTAAATGCCTTTATTTTTTATTAGACAATAGGAGAAGGTTATTGTTGTAATTTGGTTTACATTTCATAATTAATGTGTTCTCTGTACATGGAAATATCTCATTTATCTCATATTCTTTATTCGTTTCCTTATTTATCCATTTCACATTATAATTTAAGCTTCATTAAAATTGGGTGGGCGGTTCGAATCTTTCTCATTATTATATCATAATTACTCAATTCAAGAAGATTAACATATTTTGATCCATGATCTCATGTATTTATCAGTATTTTTATATGATCATTAATGTTTTCACATCATGAAATACATTAATACTGGTTTTAGACCGGAAAACTTTTACCTTTTGCTGCAGGGGAATTGGTTGTCGGAGCTGTTTATATATATATATATTATATATATATACATGTATATATTTATGTTGAGTGCAAACATGGGAAAAAGGGTAAAACGTGTTGAAGTGTATTAGTTTGATTGTTCAAATTTGACATATTTGCCGGTTATTAAAATCAGAGCAATAGAAGTTTCGATTAGAGACGCGTTCATGATAATAATTAAATGGGTTGAAACTTATTAAATTTGTTTGGTGTAAAATGCTGTCTTACAACAGAATACGAAGTTTAACTTAGGGACGTTTGGTACCAATTTAGATATGATAATGAATATGATAGTATAATAATTAGATATGAGTATGGATGATTTTTTAAAAGGTATTTTATAAGTATTTATTAGTGAATGAATATGATAATCAAATATGATATTTGGTTGTAATTATGTCTTAACTCGAATGACATTAATTTTTTTTTTTCATTAATTTTCTACTTCTACATGCGGAAGTATGAAAGTAGCTACCTACATTAATAAAGATTTAACCTATACGAGAATTAAGTATTAATAATTTAATAAATTTCATGATGTGAAAACATTAATGATCATATAAAAATACTAATAAATACATGAGATCATGGACCAAAATATATTAATCTTCTTGAATTGAGTAATTATGATACAATAATGAGAAAACCTAATAATCTTCGGATTGATCCAATTGGGTTGATCCAATATATATCAACCGAATGGATTTTAATTCAGTTTCTATTGATTTTGCACAAAGACTTAACATTTTTTTTCATTTTCTCTTATTTAAATTCAATTTCAATTTCATTAATTTTGATTCAATCCAATTTCATACGATTATATAGATTCAATAATTTCATCTAACTCTCAATCTAATTCCAATTCGATTCAATTTCAATTATTGATTTTGCACCGAATTTCCTCTTTTTGTCATTATCTCTTATTTCAGTTTCAATGGAAAAGGATCAAATAGACGAATTGCTGCAATTATTTTACGATGAAGATTGAAGAACGCCGCTCATTGCATGCATATTTTTAGGACTTGGAGAGAATGAAGATTTTGTTGATTTGATTTCAGAAGCAAAAGCGTGATTGATAAGAAAATGAAAAAATGTCACTATTATGCCCTTAATGAATTAAAATAAGGGATTAGTAAAATTATATTAGCATCTAATCCTAACCATCTATTTCATTAATCTAGTGGCTCCTATTTGTTCATTTTTCACTCTCTAAGGGGGTATACACAAATGATCATTCCCCTACCTTTATATATTTAAATGTATTTATATTGATATTCATATGCATTGCAACATTTTTAGTATATAATATAGTCAATATACATCCTCTTCGCATCATGCCAATTATTTAAATCACAAATGCATTTGTGAGTGCACAGATACTATTTTTTGGTGCATTAGTTAATACTGATAATTAGAAACTTTGCATTGTTCTGATGCATGAATTTATATGTACAGATGCATATATATAATCCAATCGAAATGTTCAATGGTTTCAATCTAACGTATTTAAAATAGAAAGTCCAAAATTAATTAATTGTAAATCACTCATTAATATTTAAAACTCACAGATATGAAAACCCTCATAAACAGTGGTATCAAAGAAAACTCAGAATTAATCATGTGAATTACTATACGATGAACAATAAATGCATGGGATGGTTTGTCTTTTAGATTAAATATAGTTAAAAAATAAATATTAATTCAACTTAGCATAACAAAGCGAGATCGTGCACCTTAAATAATTATGATTCAGTTTAATCATAAAAGTGAATTATAATTATAAACTTTTTCATATATTCCAATTAAAAAGCTATAATAATTAACTAAAAAACTATATCCATTGATTTAACAAAATCAACGAATAAGATTGGTTCTTAGTTCTCACAAATTTTTTAGTTCTTATTAGATCCAAATGTTATATTATATATATATATATATATATATATATATATATATATATATATAAGGAGGTTCAAATGTGAACAGCCTCTTATCGTGTGAACGTGTGAACACTGCACTTTAAAGACAAATGTACTGCACTTCAAAGGCAAACAAACTGCATTTTAAAGGGCAATACTTAAAGTGCAGTACATTTGTCTTTAAGTGCAGTTCGTAAAATGCAGTATTAAAGTGCAGTATATTTACCTTGAAAGTGCAATACGTTTGTCTTTAAAGTGCAGTGTTCACACGTTCACACGATAAAGGTTGTTCACACGCGAACCACTCCATATATATATATATATATATATATATATATATATATATATATATATATATATATAGGATTATAATGCAATTCTGCAGAAAACTCATCGACTTCATTTGTTAATTATCTTATATTATATTGGAGTCAGGTTATGAATAAGCAATTTTACCGATTATTAATTATCGTTTTCCCTTTAACCAATATACGAAATTCTATAAAAGGGGAAATATCGGACATAGGTAGTCAGAAGCGGAGCCAGCTAAGGGTGGGAGGTGCTATAGCACCCCGAAAATATAAATAATTTTTTTTTAACACTATTCTTAAGTTCGGCCGTGATCCAACGGTAGTATTGTGTGGCAATTTTGCAACAAGGGTTGTGGGTTCGATTCTCATCTCGTTACATTATTTTTCTTTATTTTTATTGAGGCCCATTACACACCCAATATCCAAAACCATTTAAATGTTAGACAATTATACACCCAAATACCCAAAAACTTTTAAATGTTGGCCCATAACTTACCCAAATTAAATAAAAACTACTAACTTCATTCCCAATTCTCACGACACACACTGCATACAATTAGCTTCTCACCCCACAAGCACAAGTCACACATACACGTTTTTTTAGAAGGTTTTGGGAGGAATTATCGAAAAAGCTTTGTTTCATGTACTGCTGATAAATTGTTAATCACTATGCAATCGAGGAAAGGAAAATTACAATACATATTCGGTTTTAAACCTTGTATTCTTTGTACAGTATTTAAATTTTTTTCGGGGACTCCGCCCCCAAACCCCCGGAAAGGTTTCGCCCCCCACTCTAAATCATGAATCCACCTTGCTTAGCACCCATGGACTCAAAAACCTTCCTCCGCCACTATAGGTAAAAAGAGCGGGAAAAATGGCTCCGACTCGGGAAAAATGGCTTCGATCGAGACAAAGATCGAAGAAGAGCCAATTGGGATGGAAGCTTCAAGTGATCGTATCTAGAGCATCCCGAGAAATTCTTCAACGAGATTCCGAGCTTGCCGACTACTCGATTTGTTGCTCATTGCAAAATCGGCAAGGCTCCACATGTTGCTCGCGATTTCGGGGAGTGGCCCCATCTACAACGTCTAGTACTTCACTACTCCTGCCAGCAGCTTCATGAAGAAGAATTGAAGTTGAGGGAGCAAATAGGCTACTCTGAGCCTGCTGACCTCAGCACCATGGAGAACCTGAGGGCTGCTATGCTGGCAATGATACATGACAGGCAGCTAGCAACCGGCCCAGCACCCTCAGATGGATCAGACTACGATGGTCAAAATCCACCCAGTGATTCAGGGCCCGGAAAGCCTGATGAGGGAAATACCCAGGACAAGGATACACATGCTACTGAACAAGCTCAACCTCCACTCCGTATCCTTGGACCTGCGAAGTCCACGGCTGGTGCTTCGTCCTCAGCAGAGCCCGCTCGGCTCTTGGCCGGAGTCGACTTACGGCGGCGCCCCGGCCAATCGCCAAGAGATCTCGATCCGTAGCGAAAGCTCTCACCGCTCAGGGAATCCAGAATCGAGCTCTTGCGAAGGCCATCCACAAGGTGTGGAAAAAGACTGCGCTAGCCACAACCACTGTTGTCTCTGTAATTGTATCCGAAGCTTTGGCTAAGCAGCAGAAGCAGTTTGATGATCAGCTCAGAATCATTCAGGAAGGACAAGCCAAACTTCTCGAAGCATTCCAGGCTTCAATGTCCACTCATACTGAGTCCTTCACTGAACAAGCCAAGGCCACGGAAATTCGTCTTGACAACATTCAACTGGTCGTGGAGGATAAGATTTCTGAGAAGCTGACATAATTCAAGGTAGCAGCTGACCTCTCCCATAAGCAATACTCGGAGGAACTGACTAATGAGAGGAATGAGCTGCACTTGGCGCTGACAAAGATCCATGACAGACTGGACGAACTGTCCGTTGTCTACAAACGCCTAGACAAGAAGGTACTTGTCCCTACCCCGACTGTAATTGATGATGCCAAAAAGGGGGAAGGAAAAGAGAAGAGTACTGAAGGAAAAGAGAAGAGTACTGAGAAGCCGACCCCTACCAAAACTGCTGAATTACTTACGGGGACAGCTTCACTGAGGTCTGAGAAAAAGACCAAGTCCGTGACTGAGATAAGCAGGACTCAGACTCAAACTCAGACAGAGGGTAAGGCCCAGGGTGTCTTTGCTGCGAGCACACGAGGACCGGCCCAAGTGGCTCGGGAACCCCGTGCTACTCATGCAACCCAGACTCCGACTGATATTATCAAGGAAGTTGCAGAGTATGCTGAGCAGGAAGAGTCAGAAGAGGAAGAGGCTCCTCTCCCTCCACCTATTCAGGGAAAAGGCAAGAAAGTGCTGATTCTCCCAACCCCTCCAGCCAAGAAAACGAAGAGATGCATTTCAGCTGAGGAGGAGGCTCAAATTGCGGTGATGAAAAGGCGGCAAGGGAGATTGCTTGAAACGTAAGCCGCTAATAAACCAAAGTCTAAGCCTCGTCAAAGGAAAGACAAAATCTTCGACTCGAGGAGGAAGAAAACCTGCTAGGTTACCTCCAAGGAAACCGATTATCGAGGATGAAGAAGATAGGGAGAAAGAGAAGGAGCAAAAGCAAAGAAAGCACCGAGAAGCGGGGTACATCAAAAGAAAAATCAAGTACCCCTGCTCGAATCGAAGACATTCCTCGAAAGCCACTGAAGCCCAAGATGATGAGATTGAGGCCATATTTGACCAAATGAACGGATACTTATACGGAGGCGAAGAGGCTAGACAAGTTCAGGCCGAGAGACGAGAATCCGGGAGGCGGACTTGAAGCACCGAGGAAAAGGACCGAGGAAGAGGCCAGCCGAGAGTACCTTCAAAAGCCGATATTCCTTATCGATACATAAGGTTCGGGAAGCCACTGATCCGAAATCACACGAGATGGCCAAAGACGAGATAATTGGATACCGCTCAATTTACTCGAGAGATGGGAATCGGCAAAGATAGAGTTCATCAAGCGCAATTATTTCGGAGGTTACGGCCCAACATGACTAAGGCTGCCTACACAGAATGGATGATGATAAGTGAACCTGATCTATACATATACTTGCATAAAGCCGTATCTGAAGGTATAGAGGTCAGTGTTCCGGAGCCCAGAATCATACCTCCACCTAGAAGAAATGATGACTCAATCCACTTTGGGGTAATATAAGCTGAAGTGAAGTATGCTGCATCAAAGAGAGAACTGGACGAAGATGAGCCAGCAGACTTTGCTGCATACTTGAAGCTGAGGAAGAACACATACCGGATGTATGGAGTGCCACTGCCAGAGACGCAATCTCAAGGATTCATGGATAGGATCAAGCAGTTTAAGGGCTCCTAGGCTTAGTTCTGATCTTCCTAGCTTAGCAAAATTTGTAATTGTACTGATCTGAATAACTCATATATACAAATCTGATTTTGGCTCTGACAACCACTTGTTGTCTATACAGCCGTGTTTGTATTATGCTTTAACACTCAGAATCACTAAAGTGATTACTGACTCACACACTCACTATTTACTTTCCTGTCAGTTTTTTACTTTGTTAGATTCTGCTAGTCTAGTTTCTATGTAATGGGGGAAATTGTGTTTTGCCCTGTTTTATCAATAGTCTAGAACTGTTGAAACAACTCCACTGATCTTACCTGTAATATTGTAAGGGGCTCTGTTTCTGTTGTTTAGTGTTAGCATAGATGATAGGTTTTGGCATCATCAAATAGGGGGAAATTGTTGGGTGATGATTAGTGGGAAATGATTCTATCTTCTATATTGAACCATGCTCAACAGCCTAGTGCTCTGATTGTTGAGAAGATTTGAAGATCCCAAAACCCTATTGATTGGTGAACCATTCCGTTGTAATCGTTATTTGTCTCTGAGGTTTCAGACTCAGTAGACACTCTGCTATGATCAAGGCGCTCAGTAGATTATCTGCCTTAACACCAAAAGTAGAAGACTCAGTGATCTTGGACTCGGCCAGAGCACGATATGCGAAAGAGTCGATGGAACCGGACTCAGCGAGAGCGATTCATCGAACTCGGAGCTGATCTTCGATAGACTTTCCTCGCCTATCTACCTACCGAATACGGAATCGGACTCAAGATCGGCGAGACGGTCGAACTGTCAAATACTTTTGAAAGACAATCAGCATTGTCATATACGAGGAAGAGAGAAGTCAGCTTCAGTTTGCCTTGAAGTCTGTGCTGTCTCAACCACTCTATCCACCTCGACGAATGACAAGAACACACGTGTCTTCTCACCTGCTAAAGATGCAGTCAACCCTTTACCTAAAAAGGTGGGAAAGTACACTGTTACCTACTTCAAAAGAGCCGTTTGCTACGAAAAGAGAGAGAGAAAGGAAGATCATCTCCAACGGATCTTTTCCAATCTCTACTCTATAAATAGAGGGACATTTCAAGAGAAAGAGTGAATGCGCATAAGCTTAACGACGAAATCAAACAGAAGCATTCAAACGAGCTAGAACCAGAAAACCCTAAGTCTTCCGCAAGAATTTGAAGATCTATCTCCGGCGAAAGACTACATTCTCAGCTCATAGGGAACCAAGCTAAACTGTTAGAAGAGCCTCTAGTATCCAAATCGACGATACACGAACCTAAAGCTTATTTCAGTTGTTCGTCGATCTAGAAGCCACACTCTCATTCCCTATCCCTCTAACCCTAAGCTCAACAGAATATACTTATAGCTTAGACGAAGGAGTTCATATTTGAACCCAATCCTTATTGTAAAAGGACTCCTTCATAGTTGGAGAAGTTTGTCAAACACTTTAGTTTGATGCCTTTGTAAACCGGGACTTGCTCGATATAATCCCCAAGCCACGGCTTTGTCCACGTGTACAAGCCGACCGAGACTAACTCGGTATAATAAATAGCCTCCCGAACTTTTCGGGACAGTGGACGTAGGATTGTGTGATATCCGAACCACTTTAAAAATCGTGTCTTGTTATTGCTTTTCGATTCTTGTTGCATTGATTTTACCTTGTTCATACCGAAAATATTCTTAAAGTCATTCAACCGTCTCAAGCATATTGACCTGTCTACTTGCCTGAACCGAGACTTGCTAAAACGGTTTTTCCACTCAACTGATTTGGGCCTACACTTTTCCGCACCGCTGAACTCTACCTATTTTGATACTGAATTCTGACTCAGTCAGCTAGCAGATCTCAGTAGAGTCAGACTCTTTGCCACACACGATTCAGAACAGCTATTTGGTCTGCTGAATTATTTCAGTACGGCACTTTCCTGAACAGGACTGTTCGTGTTCGAAGTTGAGAAAATCGGAATCAGGTGTATTCACCCCCCCTCTACACCTGACCGTACACTCGGGACCAACAATTGGTATCAGAGCGGGAGTTCTTTAAGACTCTTGTTATCTTGAAACTGGTCTACTTGAACGGATCCGGAAAATCGTTTTCACTGCATATCATTCTACATTCATATCATTATTTTTATATGGGCCTGATATGTCGGGTATAAGAATGGTACCCATGTTCTCGGTAGAGAATTATGGAGTATGGCGAGTCGAGAATGGAAGCACATCGACATCCCTCCATGATAGTATGATGAAGTGCTTGAAGATGGACCTATTGTTCCCATGATCGATAGTGTCGTGACTCGGGCCCCACCTAAAGGAGGAGGAATGGTGGATCGGGAAGAAGATCCCTAAAGACGAAGTCTCTTCACTCCCGAAGAGAAGAAGCTTCACAACTTAGACCGAGTCGCCGGAAATGCCATACCGACCACTCTTAGTGATTCTTATCTTGGCGGGGTTCGGGAATGCAAAACCGCAAAGGAACTCCCGGGACGCTCTAGCGCTACCGAGTCGTGGAACTCGGAAGATAAAAGCTAACAAACCGGCGCCGGAACTCCAAAAGCCGGAAAGCTTGTCTCTCATGCCGGTGACAAAATAGAAGATCTGAACGTCAGATTTACGAATCTGATGAACTCCATCAACGGGCTGGGAAAGACATTCAGCAACCGAGAAATGAATCTCAAGATACTGAGGGCACTGCCGGACGGACACTGGACACCTTTTGCCACTTTATTGCGACATTCGATTTAGATATTGTCTCTCCCGACCATATCTTTTCGGAACTTCAGAAGTAAGAATTTGAGTTCGACGGACCTCAACGAAAGCAAAGAGTCGAAGGCGACAATAAAATTAACCATGCCTTCAAAGCATCAGTCAGCGCAGCATCTCCAGCGACGAGCAAGACAACGAGTAAGACTGAACCTTCACTCAATGATCTACCAGAAGGAAGTCTAACTCAAAAGTACGCGTTGCTCGCTGTGAAGTATCAGAAGGAGAAGGAGAGGCGCAGAAAACTGACTAAAGCATACCGAGACACAAAAGGTAAGTCAGATTATACGCCAATTGTATAATTGAAAACTGACTAAAGCATTTTGAGATTTGAAATTAATTTGAAATTCAAAGATTCGTTTTCAATTGTAATTGTAATATGTCCTATATATAATAATATATAATATTATATATTATGATATATATATATAATTAATATAAAAATCAATTAATATAGAATTATCTATTGAATTTCATTGAAATGGCATGAATTCTGATTTTTCTTTAGTGTATAGCTAAATGAAAAATTGATAAGAAATTATCGATTGGATCACATATTCGAACAATTATCTCGAGGACTGAATATTGGGTAATCGTTTAGTATACAATATAAGAATGATCCCAAAATCTTAATTGATAATGAACCCCTCGGTAGTCTTAGATCGATCGAATTAGTTGAGTGTATCAGTTAGAAACCCTAATATTCTTTCTCTCTTTAATTCGAATTAGAACAGCACCCGTGCTACGCACGAAAAAATAATGTTAAAATAGATATATATATATATATATAGGGGGTGGTTCAAATAGGAACACCCCTTAGAGTGAGAAATAAGAACAATTATAGGCCTTTAGATTATGTTAATTGATGGATGAGATTTGTTTAATTTTTTTTTTTCGGCCGAAATGCACCATATACTTGTTAAATTTTGCACAAAGGGTATAATTGTCAATTGCTTATTATAAAATCTAAAACTGTGTATAAAGAAAAAAAATTCCTGTTCGTGCGTCTTGGCCCCTCCACTCGCTTCACAGTGGAGAATACTCTTTCTTCAACAAGCCGGCAATGCTCTTGAGACCACCATAGGCTTCTTAGACTTGACTACAGAGATCGATCGTAGAAGATTGAGAATTTCACACTTCTTATCATAGTGCGCTACAGCTCGCTCAATGGGGGGCTTGCATCTTCTTGGCTAGTTGGTAAATATTAAACCACGGGACACTTCCGATCCTCAATTGGAACCCGGGTCAAATCTACAACCAAAAAGATTACACGTTTCGTCTTCGTTCTGCAGTTTGTTTTTTCTTCTCTTTGATTTTTCTTTGGTTTTCTGTTTCTCCTTTCTTTATGGTACTGTCCAGATCTGATTTTTCCTATTTGACCGATTCTTCTCAAAATTGTGAATTTTGACCGATTTTGATTCCAAGAGTTGATTCTTCTCAAAATTGTGAATCAAATCCTCCTCAAACTGTTCAAGTTCGAAATTTTGACCGATTTGATTCAAGTTCGAAGTTGGTGTTTGTGTCCAAGAGCAGTTTGGGGACTGTGCAAGTTCGGATGACCGATTTTGATTCTCCTCAAAATTCCTCGATTTTGATTCTTCTTGAGCCAAAAACTTTTGGCCTGAAGGTAATTGAGTCCCAAATTTCCTTAAATGACTCAATTGAATCCTCAAAGAAGGAGGCACGTTCGAAGTTGGTGTTTCGTTCGAAACTGCTTCGGATTTGGATGTGATTTGTTGATTATTTTAATTTATAAATATATGCACAATTTTGCAAAAAAAAAAATGCACAATTATGAGGGAAAATATGCACAATTAATGAGAAAAAGAATGTACAATTACTGGGGAAAATATGCACGCATTTAATGGGAAAAAAATGCACAATTATTAAGAAAAATATGCACAATTAATAGGGAAAATATGCACAATTAATGATAAATAACGAAAAGATGAAATTATTAAGGAAAATCTAGGACGAGACTTAGATCTAGGACGATAATTAGTGAAACTACGCACAATTAACGATTGTTCTCGTAAAATCTTGGGCGAAACTTGATGATATTAAAACATGGAAGAGAATTAATGAAAATAACGTTTACAACAAAGGAAAGAAGATAAAAAAAATAATAGATTGTGCAAAATTACAAACATAACCTCAGTGCAAACTTTTTGCCTTAAAGGTGCATTTCGGGATTTTAAGTGATGGCATGATCTGGAGCGTTGAATTACTTGATCAAACGGTTATAAACTGTTCCTATTTCTCACTCTAAGGGGTGTTCTCATATGATCACCCCTCTATATATATATATATATATATATATATATATATATATATATATATATATATATATATTATAATTAGTCTAATCAACTATCAATTGTAATATGTCTTATATTATATATAATATATAATATTATATAATATATATAATTAACGTAAAAAATTAATATAGAATTATCTATTGAATTGCATTGAAATGACATGAATTGGGATTTTTCTTTAATGCATAGCTAAATAAAAAATTGATAAGAAATTCTCGGATCACTTATATAATATTATATAATATATAATGTATATAGAATTGTTGGACCCGAGAGCACGTTCAGGTGTAGAGGGGGGGGCGAATACACCTGAATCCTATTTTCTCAACTTTGAACACGAATAGTCCTGTTCAGGAAAGTGTCGTACTGAAAGAATTCAGCAGACCAAATAGCTGTTCTGAATCGTGTTTGGCAAAGAGTCTCGACTCTACCGAGATCTCGCTTAGCCGACCGAGTCGAAATTCGTATCGCGAGATAGAGTTCAGTGGTGCGGAAGTGTGTAGGCCCAAATCAGTTGAGTGGAAAACGTTTTATCAAGACAGTCTCAATTCAGCAGGAAAAACAGTTCAGTATGCTGAGACTTAGTTGTATGATTTTGAAGGATAATTTTCAGTATGAACAGTTAAAATCAATGCAACAGTAAATAAGAGAGCAAGCGAGAGACACAGATTTTTAAAGTGGTTCGGATACACAGGATCCTACGTCCACTGTCCCGAAAGGTCAGGAGGCTATTTATTATACTGAGTTAGTCTCAGTCAGCTTGTACACAGGACAAAGCCGTGTCTTGGAATTTATACTGAGCAAGTCTCAACTTACAACGGTTATCAAACTAAAGTGTTTGACAAACTCTCCAACAGTGAAGGAGTCCTTTTACAATAAGGATTAGGTACAAATATGAACTCCTTGGTCTAAGCTATGGATATGATCGGTTGAGCTTAGGGTTAGAGGGATAGGGAATGAGAATGTAGCTTCTAGAACGACGAACAGCTGAGTTTAGCTTTGGGTTCGTGTAACGTCGTTTGGATACTAGAGGTTTGTATATCGGTTAAGCTTGGTTCCCTAAGAGCTAGATTGTAGTCTTTCGGCGGAGAAATATTCTTCGAGTTCTTACGGACGACTTAAGCTTTTTGATTTGCTCGTTGAATGCTCTGTGTTCTTTCGTTTTCTCGTCTTTCTCGTGAGCTTCAAATTTCGAATGATCCCTCTATTTATAGAGAAGAGTCTTGGAAAGATCCGTTGGAGATGATCATTCCTTTCTCTCTCTTTTGGTAGCTAACGGCTCTTTTGAAGTAGAGTAACAGTGTCCTTTCCCTCCTTTTCTGGAATGTTGTTGACTTGCAGCTTTAGTAGGTATAGGACAGGTGTGCTTGTCATTCGTCGAGTTTTTGCAGAGTAGTTGAGACAGAACAAACTTCGAGGCATAATGAAGCTGACTTCTCTCTTCCTCGTATTTGACTATGCTGATTGTCATTCAAAAGATCTGATAGTTCGAAGGCATGCTCGCCATTACTAAGTCTCGATTCTCGTAGAGAGTACCGAATTTACTACTCTACCGAAGGTCGGCTCTTAGTTCGGTGAACTACTCCGCCGAGTTCGGTTCCACCGACTCCTTCGCATATCTTGCTCCCGCTCGAGTCCAAGTATCACCGAGTCTTCTACATCTGGTGCTGAGGCTGATAATCTACTGAACGCCTAAACCAGAGCAGAGTGTCTTCTGAGTCTGAACCCTCAGAGACAAAAACAATTACAACGGAATGGTCCACCGATCAGATAGGGTTTTGGGATCTTCAAATCTTCAAACAAATTCAGAGCACGAGGCTACTGAGCTTTGGTCAGTTAAGATAGAATCATTTCCCACTAGGTATGACTGTGCTGAGGATAGAATCATCACCCAACAATTTCCCCCTATTTGATGATGCCAAAACCTAACATCTATGCTAACACTAGACTTCTCATAAACAGAGCTCCTTACAATATTACAAGTAAGATCAGTGGAGTTGTTCTTTAAGTTCTAATCTACTGAGGGGATTAGGGCAGAAACAATTTCTCCCTAAACAACAATTTTCCCCGGAACAGTTAGTCTAACAGAATCTATCAAAGCAATCAACTGACAAGTAAATAAACGTGAGCGTGTGAGTTAGTAATCACTTCAGTGATTCTGAGTGTTAAGCATAAGACAAACATGGCTATTTAGACAATAAGATATTGTCAAAGCCAGAAGATGTATATATATGAATATGAAAGTTCAGTACAGTACATCTCTTGCTAAGCTAGGAAGATAAAGAAACTAAGACTAAGAACGCTTGTACTGCTTGATCCTGTCCATAAAGTTCTGCGATTGTGTCTCGGGAAGGAGCAGTCCATACATCCTGTAAGTATACTTCCTCGCCTTCGATATTCAAGCAAAGTCGCTGGCTCATCTTCTTCAAGACCTCTCGTGGGGCAAGCAAAGATCCTTCACTTCTTTCTCTATTACTCCATAATGAATAGAATCATCAAGTCTTCTGGGTGGTGGCAGAATTCTGGGCTCAGGGACTTGGACAATGATATTCTCTTTCACAGCTTTTACCAGGTAGGCATATAAGTCCGGTTCAGTAATCCTCATCCATTCAACATAGGCATCTGCCTTTGTCATGTTTGGCCAGAATCTCCAGAAATAGTTCCTCTTGATGAATTCTATCTTCTGTGATTCCCATCTCTGTGTAAACTGAGCAGGAATCCATTCATCCGTCCTAGGCCATCTTTGCATTTTCAGATCTGTTGGCCTCCTGAACCTTCTGTATTTATATGGAATGTCAGCTTTTGAAGGTACTCTCAGCCTGGCCTCTTGTTCAGTACGGATTCTCAGTGCTTCAAGGTCTGCCATATGGATTCTCTGTCTGGCAGCCTGAATCTGTCTTGCCTCTTCTCCTTGGTATAGATACCTATCCATCTGAGCAAATATAGCTTCAATCTCGGCATCTTGTTCCTTAGTTCTCGTGTAGGAGGGTTTGTGAGGTGACTGATCTTCTGAGTCAGCAGGGGTACTTGATTTTTCTTTGGACGTACCCTGCTTCTCAGTGTCCTGCTGTTGTTGCTGCTCCCTATCATCATCATCTTGAATTATCAGCTTTCTGGGAGGCAACCTAGTCGTTGTTGACTTCTTTCTGTCGCGAGCTGGGGCCTTTGTCTTTCCGTTGGAAGGCTTTGCTTTAGGCTTGTTGGCTGCTTCAGCTTCGGCTAATTCCCTAGCTAGCTTCTCGCCAGCTGCTATCTGAGCCTCCTCTGCAGCAGTAACATATCTCTTTGATTTCTTTGCTGGAGGGGTCGGGAATTTCAATACTTTCTTACCCTTACCTTGAACAGGACATGGGACAGGTGCCTCTTCCTCCTCTGAGTCATCCTGCTCAGCATACTCAGCAACCTCCTTAATTATGTCAGTAGGAGTTTGGGTTGCATGAGTAGCTTGTTCTTTGGTTCCAGAGCCACTTGGGCCGGTCTCTGCTGTGCTCGCAGCTGAGACACCCTGGGCCTCCCCAGTTGGTCTAGTAGCATTGTTGTCCGAGCTCGCTTGCTTCAGCCCATCGACCGTGTTTTCTTTCCTGACTTCAGTTGGGCTTCCCCCTTAGTTGATGTTGCAGTGGTTTTAGTCAGGGTCAGCTTAGGGGCTGACTTATCCCCTTTTTCATTTTTATCCCCCTTTTCCCCCTTTTTGGCATCATCAATTACAGCCGGGGTAGGAGTGGATACTTGGAGATTGAGGCTTTTGAAGGAGGCTGACAACTCTTCGAGTTTGTCGTTGATCTTTGTCAGGGCCTCATGCAGCTCATTCCTCTCAGAAACGAGTTCTTCTTTGTAGAATTTGTGAGAGAGGTCAGCTGCAGCCTTAAAGTCATTCGGCTTCTCGAAACCTTTCCTTCAAGGGCCTCGTTGAATATTGTCGAGTCTCGAGCTCGTGGCTCGGGATTGGTTTGAGATTGATTCAGTATGGGAGGACTGAGCGGCCTTGAATTCTTCAAGCAGTTTGGCCTGTCCTTCCTGAATTATTCTGAGCTGATTATCAAAGTCCTTTTTCTGCTGTGCCAGCGCGTTAGAGACAATGGAAGAGACATCAGGGGCAGCTGATTGTGAAATGGAAGATCTCAGCCCCTGAAGCTCAGCGTTGGTGGCTTCAGCAGTTTGCTTCCATGTTTTGTAGACGGCTTTGGCGAGAACCCTGTTCTGAGTTCCTTAGCTTTTTAGTTCCTTAGCCATGGACTTTGAGCATCGGTCTTTGGGGCTGGCGCTACTTCAAACGTTGATTTCAGCAAGAGCTGAGCAAGCTCTGTGGAAGTTGAAGTACCAGCCGCCGACTTCACAGGTCCAAGGATACTGAGTGGTGGTTCAGTAGGAGTGGGTGTATCCTTGTCCTGGGGTTGTTCCTCATCAGGGTTTTCGGGGCCTGAATCATGGGGTGGGTCCTGACCGTCGTGGTCTGACCTGTCTGAAGGGGCTGAGCCTGAAGCCTGCTGCCTTTCATGCAGCAAGGCCAGCATTGCGGCTCTTAGGTCCTCCAGAGTGTCGAGGTCAGCAGCCTGTGAGTAGCCTATCTGCTGCCTTATAACCAGCTCCTCTTCATGCAGTTGCTCGCAAGTGTAGTGAAGAATGAGGCGTAGCTGATTGGGCCACTCCTGGAATCTTAAAAGCATATGGAGTCTGGCATATTTTGCAATAGTCACTAGATCAGAGTGGCCAGAAATCTCCGGTATATGCTCAACAATCTCTCGGAATGCTTGAGATAGAATGGCTGAAGCTTCCATTCCGACAGATTCTTCTTCAGATGCTGTCTTCGAGTCTTCAACATCTATTGGAGACATCGGTTTCTCAGCAGATGGCATACTGCTGAGTGGTTGAGCATTGAGTGGACTGTCCAAGGTTTCTAAATCGCCGCTATTGGCCTCTTCAGTCTGAACCCCGTGGTCCACTTCTACAGCTTGTTCAGTGGAGATGGCCTTCTCCACTGACTGAGTCTTCTCTGAGGACTCTGACTCATCAATCAGCTGCATCGGCTATCTAGGCGCATTCGCCAGTTTCACCTGTAGCCTGCAGTGCGCCTCGGATTCAGTAGGCACAGCAGGAATGCTTTTCTTCAGTCGCTTTGCCGGTGCCTTACGGGTTTTTGCTTGAGGAGACCGTTTCTTTGTTGGCGTGGTCTTCTGAGGCGTCACCTGCTGAGCTGAGGGTCCTGTCCCTATCTGCTGAAGTGCAGCAGTTCTGTTGTGGAATCTGACCTTCTTTACATTAAAATATAGCTTGTCATCGAATGTGATTTGGTCATTTCCGCAGAAGTCTTGAATTAAGACCGATAGCTTCAGTCCATATAGAAGCTTGCCTTTTGCGCTCAGCTTGCATGTTGCTTTGTCGAATTTGGCAGCTTGAGTCATGAACTCTCGGAGAAAGAACTCCGTCCAGTTAATCTTTGCTCTGTCATAGATAGCCATCATAAGCTGTATCTTGGGTCTCGATACTTGATCGAATGAACCCGCTTGGCTTGTCAGTAGCTGCGT
Source organism: Lavandula angustifolia (assembly GCA_028984105.1). Lineage (NCBI taxonomy): Eukaryota > Viridiplantae > Streptophyta > Magnoliopsida > Lamiales > Lamiaceae > Lavandula > Lavandula angustifolia. Next base: position 16,096,820 of record CM054825.1, on the reverse strand, counting down.
CACAATGTACGCCAAGGCTCGATACTGAGGCAGCATACTATTCTTCGGGAAAGCGACTCTGAACGCTGTGGGTTTTCTGCAGAAGATTGATAGGTAGTCGTCTATCATATCGTCGTTATATCCGACGGTGCTGACTCCTTCAGCAGGTAGATCGAAGCTCCTCTTCAATGCCTCCTTGATAGATATCTGTTTTGGTTGTATAGAAGCATCGCCGATAGAGTGAACTGTAAATCTTCCAATGATGTCGCCAGACACCGAGTCTGAGTTAAGATAGATCTCAGACACTTATCTCGGAAGGAAGAACGTCGGCTTCCTTGAGAGAAATCCTTCCAGACCCGATTCTCTAAGGGCAGTAAAGATTTCGTCCATGAACTCGAGATCGCATGCGTCGAATTCCATGACTGGTTCCCACCAGACACGGTCTTTATCCAGGATTTCCTGCATGTTCGCTGGAACGATGACTGAAATGTTTGTACTTGCCATTATATCTGTTACTCGAGATCTAATATCATACCGATGAGAAATCTGATCGTTTAAGAGATATGCAAGAGGGGTTTGCAAAAAAAAGATTTCAGATTTTTCGGAGTTAAGGATTGGAAGTATGCTAATGGCGGTTTCTAAGTTATGATCGAAAAAAATATATATATATATCAAGGTGAAGATGAACAGTTATCGATCAATGGCCTAGTTTAAAATAGCTTTTATGAGATGGACGGTCAAGATTAAAAAGGTCTATTATAGGTAATGATCAAATTTGCCGCCTAAGTCAAAAGCCAGTTGTAACTTGCCTAAGTAGTAACTATGATACGATATGCATTAAATGCGTGGCAGAGTTCAGCATACTTATGCATGGAATGTCGTGCATTAAATGTAAGTCGTTAATATTAAATGACAATCCTTGAGATATTAATTACGATGCTGATTCTGAGCAATAAATGCATATTATAGTTCTATTAGATACTACTGAGTAGAGATACGCAAACCTGTCAGCTGAACATCGTAGTCAGCTGATACCTCGTGTAGATGGTTATTGTTTCTACGTACTGAGTTTACTCAGTACTGAGAGTGAACATTCCCCCTTACTGAATGCTCCTCTCCTGAAACCTTTTACTGACTGGAGTCAGTAGGATCCAGCAGACCTAGCTCTACTGAAAGTTCTCTGAATCTGGATTCAGCTAGAGGCTTGGTCAGTATATCAGCCCTTTGTTGATTAGTGTAGATCTTCTCCATCCTGATATCCTTCTTTTCGACATGGTCACGAATGAAGTGATGTCTGATGTCCACGTGCTTACATCTTGTGTGAAGAACAGGGTTCTGAGCGATTGCAATGGCACTGGTACTGTCGCAGAAGATTGGCACGTCATTCTGAATGACGTCATAGTCTCGTAGTAGCTTTGTCTCGCCCAAAGGATTTGGGCGCAAGCAACTTCCCGGCAGCCATGTATTCGGCTTCGGTAGTTGACGTGGCTACCGATGCTTGTTTCTTTGAAAACCATGAGATCGCTTTACCGCCAAGGAACCGACACGTTCCCGAAGTTGACTTTTCGGTCAATTCTACACCCCGCATAGTCGCATCGGATTAACCAGTTAGTTCTATATTATCATCAGCTGGATACCATAAACCCATGTCGGTGTTCCTCTTGAGATAGCGGAGAATCTTCTTTGCTTGAGTCCATGAGACTCGCTTTGGATTCGCCCGAAATCGAGCACGTACACCTACAAAGATAAGTTATGTCGGGACGAGTAGTCGTTAAATATAATAAAGAACCAATTATAGCACGAAATTCAGTTTGGTCTACTATACTCCCTCCTTATCAAGATCAATTTTCATGTTTGTGTTCATCGGGATCTTGATAGGTTTGCCGGATGTGCAACCGAATCTTTTGATGAGGTCTCGAGTGTATTTGCCTTGATTAATGAACGTCCTTTTTTCAGATTGTTTGACTTGGAAACCGAGGAAGTAGTTCATTTCTCCCATCATTGACATCTCGAATTTATCCTTCATCATCTTTTCAAATTGTTGGCACATGATGACATTCTTAGATCCAAATATGATGTCATCTACATAGATCTGCACATGTAGTAGATCGTCTTCCAGTCGAATGCTGAATAGAGTGCGGTCTACTGTGCCTTTCTGAAAACCTTTCTGAAGAAGAAACTCAGATATGGTATCGTACCAAGCCCTGGGTGCTTGTTTTAACCCATACAGAGCCTTTCTGAGTCGATACACCTGATGTCCCTGCTGAAAGCCGACGGTTGTTACACGTAGACTTCTTCTTTCAGTACGCCATTCAGGAACGCAGACTTCACATCCAATTGATAGACTCTGAATCTTTGATGTGTTACGTAGGCCAGGAATAGTCTAATTGCCTCCAATCTTGCAACTGGAGCGAAAGTCTCATCGAAATCTATTCCCTCAGCTTGACAGTAGCCTTTTGCCACGAGTCTTGCTTTGTTCCTTACTATGACGTTGTTTTCATCCCGCTTGTTCTTGAAGACCCATTTTGTTCCAATAACATGTTGATGCCGGGGTCTGTCAACAAGCTCCCAAACGTCGTTTCTCATGAACTGATTCAGCTCCTCCTTCATAGCTATGATCAAGTCAGCATCTTTTAGTGCATCCTCAATCGTCTGAGGTTCGTCAGTAGACAAGAAGCAGGAATATAAGGCGCTTTCTCCTTGACAGAATCTGGATCTTGTCTTTACTCTTGCTGAGGGATCTCCAATAATCAGATCAGCAGTGTGAGCGTCCAGCCACGATCTACGATGTTTCAGTTCTTCATCTGAAATTTGTTCAACACAGATAGTAGGCGAGTTAGGCATTTCAATTGTACTATTCTGAGATTGAAGCATTTCAGTAATGAGAGTGTGATCTACTGAGTCACCAGGTTCAGGGGCATTCAGCTCAGGAACATTAATATATGTTCCCCCTGAGTTGTTATTCTCAGTAGTGGTCTCAGTTACCTCTGGGGTTTCTTCATCGACCTGAGTTACCTGGGATTGATTCTGTTCAGGAGAATCAATCGGCTCAGCTACATTTGCTGCTGGTTGAGATTCAGTAGACTTGTTTTCAGAATCCTCATCTGAATCATCATCCCAACAAAGCTGGATCTTCTTGACTTCGTCTTTTAGGCTTAGATCCCGTAGTCATGTTTCGATGTCCTCAGATTCAGAATTAGAGTTATTGCTCCTGTCTTCAGTAGCAAACTCATTAAAAACAACATGAGGGCTTTCCTCCACGCAAAGGGTTCGATAGTTGAATACTCTGAAAGCCTTGCTGACCCGCGAGTATCCTAAGAATACTCCCTTATCTGACTTGCTATCAAAAGTTTTCAACTGATCTTTCCCATTATTGTGGATAAAGCACGATCACCCAAAAATATGGAAATAGGATAGAGAAGGTTTCCTGCTGTTCCATAGTTCATATGGTGTTCTCTTATGTTGCTTTGTCAGTAGAGAACAGTTCTGAGTGTAACAAGCAATATCAGTGGCTTCTGCCCAGAATTTGGCTGGGAGTCCTGAGTCTGCGAGTAGAGTTCTAGCTGCTTCTTTGAGAGTTTTGTTCTTCCGTTCAGCAACTCCATTTTGCTGAGGTGTGCGTGCAGCCGATGTCTCATGCTCTATTCCTTCTGCTTTGCAGAACTCCTCCATCATAGAATTAAGGAACTCAGTTCCTCTGTCAGAACGGATTTTGATAATTTTGGTGTTCTTCTCGACACTGAGCCTTTTCAGAAGCCTTGGTAACTCTGTTTTGACGTCAGAGTTATTGGCAATGAATATGACCCAAGTGTAGCGCGAGTAGTCATCGATGACCACTAAAGCATATTTCTTGCCTCTGATCGTCACTGGAGAGACTGGACCGAACAAATTCATATGTAGCAGCTGAAGGATTCCATCAGTGGAAGGAGATGGAACAGGTGGATTTTGATTCCTTGTTTGCTTTCCCTTCAGACATGCTTCACACTGAGTGTCTTTGCTGAATACTTCATTCGGCAGTCCTCTGCTTGAAGTTCTGAAAAGATATGGTCAGGAGTAACAATATCTAAGTCAGAATGGCGTAATAATGTAGCAAAAGGAGTCCAATGACCGTCTGGCAGTGCCCTTAGTATCTTGAGATTCATCTCTCGGTTGGAGAATGTCTTTCCCAGCCCGTTGATGGAGTTCATCAGATTCGTAAATCTAACATTTAGATCTTCTATTTTGTCACCAGGCATGAGAGACAAGCTCTCTAGCTTTTGGAGTTCCAGCGCAAGTTTGTTGGCTTTGATCTTCTGAGTCCCCCGACTCAGTAGCGCTAGAGCATCCTAGAGTTCCTTAGCTGTCTTGCATTCCTGAACCCTGCCGAGATAAGAATCACTGAAGGTGGTTACTATGGCATTCCTTGCGACTCGGTCTAAGTTATGAAGTTTCTTCTCCTCAGGGGTGAAGAGACTTTTGTCCGTAGGAATCTTCTTTCCGGTCACCATTCCTCCTCCAGCTGTTTGATCCTGAGTTACGACACTATCTATCATAGGAACGATAGGTCCTTCCTCAAGTACTTCGGTCATGCTGTCGTGAAGGGAAGTCAGATGAGCCTCCATTCTGACCCGCCATACACCATAGTTCTCTACTGAGAACATGGGTACCATCCTTATACCTGACCTATCAGTCATGATGAATAATGATATGAGTGTAGAATGATATGCAGTGAAAACGTTTTTCCGGATCCTTTCAAGTAGACCAGTTTCAAGATAACAAGAGTCTTATAGAACTCCTGCTCTGATACCAATTATTGGTCCCGAGAGCACGTTCAGGTGTAGAGGGGGGGTGAATACACCTGAATCCTATTTTCTCAACTTTGAACATGAATAGTCCTGTTCAGGAAAGTGTCGTACTGAAAGAATTCAGCAGACCAAATAGTTGTTCTGAATCGTGCTTGGCAAAGAGTCTGACTCTACTGAGATCTGCTAGCTGACTGAGTCAGAATTCAGTATCAGCAGATAGAGTTTAGTGGTGCGGAAGTGTGTAGGCCCAAATCAGTTGAGTGGAAAACGTTTTATCAAGACAGTCTCAATTCAGCAGGAAAAACAGTTCAGTATGCTGAGACTTAGTTATATGATTTTGAAGGATAATTTTCAGTATGAACAGTTAAAATCAATGCAACAGTAAATAAGAGAGCAAGCGAGAGACACAGATTTTTAAAGTGGTTCGGATACACAGGATCCTACGTCCACTGTCCCGAAAGGTCAGGAGGCTATTTATTATACTGAGTTAGTCTCAGTCAGCTTGTACACAGGACAAAGCCGCTCTTGGAATTTATACTGAGCAAGTCTCAGTTTACAACGGTTATCAAACTAAAGTGTTTGGCAAACTCTCCAACAGTGAAGGAGTCCTTTTACAATAAGGATTAGGTTCAAATATGAACTCCTTCGTCTAAGCTATGGATATGATCGGTTGAGCTTAGGGTTAGAGGGATAGGGAATGAAAATGTAGCTTCTAGAACGACGAACAGCTGAGTTTAGCTTTGGATTCGTGTAACGTCGTTTGGATACTAGAGGCTTGTATATCGGTTAAGCTTGGTTCCCTAAGAGCTAGATTGTAGTCTTTCGCCGGAGAAATATTCTTCGAGTTCTTGTGGAAGACTTAGGCTTTTTGATTTGCTCGTTGAATGCTCTGTGTTCTTGCATTTTCTCGTCTTTCTCGTGAGCTTCAAATTTTGAATGATCCCTCTATTTATAGAGAAGAGTCTTGGAAAGATCTGTTGGAGACGATCATTCCTTTCTCTCTCTTTTGGTAGCTAACGGCTCTTTTGAAGTAGAGTAACAGTGTCATTTCCCTCCTTTTCTGGAAAGTTGTTGACTTGCAGCTTTAGTAGGTATAGGACAGGTGTCTGCTTGTCATTCGTCGAGGTTTTGCAGAGTAGTTGAGACAGAATAGACTTCGAGGCATAATGAAGCTGACTTCTCTCTTCCTCGCAATTGGGCCGACCCGCACCCCATTTTGCCACATCTAATTTTGCATCATAATTTACACTTTTGCCATGTTCTCTTATTTTACCATTTCTCTTATTTCAGTTTCATCTAAACCATCAATCTAATTCCAGTTCAGTCATGCAATTTAAATTCAATCAAAATTCATCTTATCTTATCTTGTATTCATATATATAGGGTGTGGATCTGGTGACAACACAAAAATAACGTGACGAACAACACATAAACCTTATACTCCCTCCGTCCCTTTGGTTTCGGCACGGAGATTAAAAAACTTTGTTTAAGTGTGTGTTTTATGAATTTTAATTATATTAAGAAATGAGCACAATTTTCGAGAAAGTGGTTGAAGAAATGAAAATTATCCAAAATATTACAGGGAATAGTTGAGGCAATCAACTTTTTTTTCTTTTTTTTCATATTTTATTTTAATAAATAATTTTAAATTTCCAAAAAAGTTGAAAATGATTCCAAACATTTATTAGATCACTTAGTTGATACGCTTTCTTTATATATAATAATAAAAACACATTTATTAATCATGCATTGCAAACTATTTATGAACCAATTGCTCTTCCAGCCATACAAAATACAATTTATTATTGCTGTCCAAATTAGTTCTAGTGTCACCTAATCACATAATTGTACAATTACCATATTAAACAAATATTTCATATAATACTTGATAATGAGAATTGTAATTAATGTGAATATTATTAATTAAGCTTCATATTATAGCAATTAGAGGTATTGTTTGTCAACGTACTCGACAAGAAATCGATTGGCAAGTTTATCTTTTTTAACAAAGATTATTAACATATAGAAAAAGCAAATATTATAAGTAATCAGAATCTTTACCATTATTATTATAGTTTTTGAAATTGTACAAAATTAAAGTGAACCATTTATAAATCTAATGTGCCTATTTCCTTTCCCTATTTAAGAAAAATGCATTCATAATTACGTGACCAAATTGCAAAATGATACATCAAAATATTAAGATTAAATTCTCTTGTATAATTGAGAACAAACGTAGTAGTAAAATAAAATGTTTCTCAAATTTATACAATTAGGGGACCACAAGTCTTACTCGGGATTACAAATTGGGATGAGAAAATAGTAAAAATCAAATGTATAATATTTAAACATTACCAAGAATGGGCATACAAATACTTTTCTTGCAATTAAAATAATCTCACTAGATCTGGTATTATTTTCAGTGACTATGAGACATAAACAACAAATAGATTAACAATACAAGTTAGAAAAGATGTGGAGAGAAAGGCCAAATGTTGTGTGAAGAAAGATTTTGTTCACACAAAAGCATTATAACTATTTTATTCTATGAATATCCATCTTATATCATTATTCAATTTTATTTTATTTTATAAATTTTTTTTGTATGATTCATGTGTTATAATTCATTAAAAAGAATATAAGATGAAAGAAGAAATCATATAAAACACCAACATTTTTAACTCGAACATATAACACATGATTAATCTAGTACATCTTTCGCATGTTATGTGGTTTTCAATTTATTATAAGATTGACCTAGAGTCCTATAAAGATTTCCCTAGTCATGTAAGATTTTAATTATATTCCTTTCATAGTCTCTTTGGGAATGAATCTTGAGGTGGACAAAAAATATTAGATTAATAGTAGGGATAAAAAATAAAAAAATATGTGTTCATTTTTCACCCTCTAAGGGGTGTACACATATGATCATCTCCATATATATATATATATATATATATATATGGTTGGGATCACATGCAAAAAAGGGTAATAATAGGAATTAAGAACACCTAATAATCTTTGGATCGATTCAATTGGGTTGATTCAATATATATCAACCGAATGGATTTTAATTCAATTTCTATTGATTTTGCACAAGAATTAACATTTTTTTCATTTTCTCTTATATAAATTCAATTTCAATTTCATTAATTTTGATTCAATCCAATTTCATACGATTATATAGATTCAATAATTTCATCTAACTCTCAATCTAATTCCAATTCAGATTCAATTTCAATTGTTGATTTTGCACCGAAATTTCCTTTTTTTATCATTATCTCTTATTTCAGTTTCATATCATTTCTTTCCAACCGATTCAATTTCATCTAATCCACCAATCTAATTTCAATTCAATCTTTTAATTTTAATTCAAAGAGATTTCATATTATCCTATACTAGAACAGGACTCGTGCTACACACAAAAAATAATATTATGATTTCATTATAAAGTAAATTTCTTGAATAATATATATAATATTATATCATGTATATTATAGTTCAGAATGCTAAATTAATATGTAAAAACAATTTAATTTGATGGTTTATATTAACTTTGAGAATCATGCTAATATATTATACAAAAATTAAGTAGAATGTATACACATGATTACATATTACAATATATTTTTAAAATAATGTCACTCATCTTAGTTTATAGACCGTCTGAAAAATCGCCTCATTAAATCATTGACATTTTCTTTAAATTATTTCTAAGAACTATCTAAGAACAATTTCTATCATGATGTACAAAGAAAGACAATATCTTAACCAAGAGGTTCAATACATGTTTTAAATATAAAAAAAATACACAAATTTTACAAATATCTTTAAAAAAATATATACAAAGATATAGAAAATATATACAAGGATATAAAATATTACAATAATCTCTCAGTTTGGGCATACTTGTGAGATGACTTATGTTGTTTCCATTGGGCATGTGATACGATAATGAAGAAGCAGTGGCCTATGTAATATAAGCCATGTTTTAATGTCAAACTCAACTGCAAACCAAGTGAGTAATTATATTATATTCCCAAAAGTGTAAAAGTGTTAAGTGGTCCCTATAAATTTGTGACATGCATTCCCTCAGGACTAAAAGGGTTTGGAAATGCTAGCGTTCCGAAGGGTATAGTACAAATACAAAAAAAATAGGGTTTAGACTTCCCCTCGAGGTATAGTAAAAATACAAAATAAATACCGTAGCATTTCCACGACTAAGGAACGCTAGCCTTTTCCAAACCCTTTCAAAATGCGAGTGTTCCGAAGGAACACGAGCATTTTTCACTGGAGAAAAAAGAAAGAGTTTAGAACAAATAGGGTTTAGGGTTTATAATAAAATCTTGGGTTTAGACTGGAGAAAAAACATCATAAAAAAAAAAGGACAAACTTTATTTGAAAAAATATCAATTGGTTGGAATAAAAATATTACCTATTATAAACAAATTTATCATTTTTGTTAAATTAATATATCAATTAAAATGAAAAAAGGGACAAACTTGATTTGAAAAAATATGAATTAGTTGGAATAAAAATATTACTTATTAAAAACAAATTTATCACTTTTTTTAAATTAATATATCAATTAAAATGAAAAAAAACATTATAAAAAAAAAAAGGACAAACCTAATCTGAAAAAATAATTGGAATAAAAATATTAATTATTATGAACAAATTTATCATTTTTTAAATTAATATATCAATTAAAATTGAAAAAAAACTCAAAAATTACGCTGTTGGGATTCGAACTTGGGTGTATAGAATTGAGTCCAGCAGCTTAACCAACTGTACTACTATAGCATTGATAGCATTCTGCAAATCGAGGGTATTTAACATTATACATCCGGTTGCACCTCGTAGAGTAGACAGTTCTGGTTTCTGTCTATAATTTGTGACATTCCCTCAAAAAGTTTGCAGCTCCGTAGACCAGCGTGTATTTGCCAATTAAACATATCTGGTTTGGTTACACCATTTGGAGAAAATACGAATTGGTGGCCGGTAATATATTTTTTTATGCTTTATGATGGTCCAACATTTTCTTTTATATTTTATATATATATATTAATATTAATATTAATTTGCCTATGGAAGTCGGTTATATATTATTTAAAATTGGATTTTGATTTTATAGCTATCATCATTCATTAGTTTGTATTACATACATAAATAACCCTTTAAGATCCGTAAAAATGAAACTTTGAATGGTGTATAAAAATGGACTAAGAATATGTGACTCTGATATTAAGTAGATTGGGATTAACATATTCTATCTAGTTATTAACAAGAAACAAAAATTAAATGAAATAGCATCATCGCCATTGTCTACTTTATTAATTTTTGGTTTAAGTAATAATGCTCATTAATTATAATAATTATAATAAGTGAATCACACCAGCTCACCACTTCCTGACTTTACCAATTATGTGACGCCAATACAAACAAATTTGGCTTCTCTGTTTTTGGAAATAAAAGAAGGGAAATGTTATTATCACAATTTCCCTTTCCGACCGGACAATTTATCATTTCTAAGGTTATGGTACATTAAATGCATCCTATGGTACATTAAATTATACAATTTTCGTTTACGTGATTGAAATGAATCCTATGGTACATTAAATGCATCCTCTACTAGTTTTTTTTGGCGACAAAGTGTAAATCTTCCAATGGTTCAGAAGGTCCGAATCCTTTGTAGCACATATAACCGTGAAGGTTGATGCAAACAACTCAAAAATATAGGATTCACATTTTCTTTTTTCTTTCATCAACCTTCGAATTTGTATACCGCTAAAAGACAAAGATGAATCAAAGCTAGTGACACACCAATCTCTAGAAAAATATGTTTTTCTTGTTTAAGGTTTTTTTGTTTTAACGAGTGAAATTGAATGAATTACATGTGGGAGGCTGTGTGCTACGACGTATATGTGTAAACCATCGGGTTTAAAATATACATAGCTCTCCTCTAGTATAATATGTACGAGAGGCATATGCATAACTAAAGTTATCACATGTGGATGCGTATTATTCCCCACAAAACATTTTTGTCTCACTTTTTCGTGTCTAACTCGTGTCTCATTACATTTTTAATTATATGCACCTAGATACTTACGATTTTAATTTTAAGATTATTTATGTTTGGAATTGAGGATCCGAAGTATTATTCATATAGAAAAATGCTGTTAACATAGTGAACAAAGAGAAAGGGAATGAGAGTTTGCGAGGAAATGGTAAAAACAAGGCAGAGAATAGAAATACTGGGGAAGTATAGTAGGGCAAATTGTAATGATGCATTCTATATATAAAGCACGTGAACGGATATTTGAGATTTTGAAACTGCCCATTTTTGTGTGTTTTCTTCTCTGCTCCGTATCCAACTTGTCAACTTTTCTGCATCAACTCTTTTGGACTCTCTCTCTCTCTCTCTCTCTCTCACACACACACACACACTAGACCAACAAACATATGTTGGTATATGCAGCTATCGATGATAGAAATGATTTCGTATTTTGTGTATAAATAGGCCTCTTCAGCCCCCTCCAAGACACACCTAAATCTTGTTAAAATATAATCTTGAATTTATGCAAGATGTTGGTCCATCTTTTAGGAATAATCTTGAATTCATGCAAGTTGTTGGTCTATCTTCTAGGAATATTGAAGGTTGTGAGTTGACTCATGTACTTAGGGATGACAATGGACCGGATTTGGACCGAATCCTCCTCGGTCCAGATCCAGATCCGAGATTTTTTATTTTGATCCAAATCCGGTCCAGATCCATTGGATCTCAAAAAATGAGATCCAGACCCAGATCTATTGGATCCACAGGGTCTCGGGTCTAGACCCGGATCCATAAGTTTTTTTAATTAAAATTAAAAAAATTCTAAATCAATTAAAATTTAACTAAGTTAATTAATTCTACGATAACACGATAATTTATAAGAACATTACTATCATTAAAAAAAGTCAAAATACTCATGATATTATAAAAATATTACAATCATCTATAAAACTACAATCTTCTCTCTAAAAAAACTTTCAAATTTGTGGACAGTGGGTACTCAATATCCTCCTCTTTTCTATTTATCAGATTACTAGTAAAGTATTTCAAGCTCAACAAATAATGTAATGTGATATTTCAAGTAGAAATAATAAATATAATATTTTAGATATGATAATAAAATAATATTTTAGTTATAAAAATTGGCGGATATGGACTTAATCCGGATCTCAGATCGTAAAGTCCAGATCCAGATCCATAATTTCTAAAATTAGTCCATATCCGATCCAGATCCAATGGGTCAAATTTTTTAAGATCCAGATCCAAAAAAATGGATCTGGATCCACGGATCTGGACCGGGTCCAAGATCCATTGTCATCTCTACATGTACTTAGCATTAATTAGATACTTTGTATTTTGTGTTTCTAGAATGATCCACTTAGTTGTTCATGGCCTATAAAAGGCACTCATGTATCCATGGGACAAGGTGTGGAAAAATTACAAAATCATTTTATCTTTCTTCATATATCTTCTAGCCAACAAATCTTACAACGATGAATCTCTTCCTGTCTTTTTTACCTCTCATTCTTCCCCTGCTAACCCACTCAGTTAATGCTCAACTCTCAACTGATTTCTACAAAACCACATGTCCTAATGTCGAGTCCCTCGTCCGGACCGCCGTGCAGGATAAACTCCGGCAGACTCCCATCGCTACAGCTCCCGCCACCCTCCGCCTCTTCTTTCACGATTGCTTAGTCCGGGTAACTAACTACACACTACATTTTCAAATTCTACCAAACCTTAAACTGTGTATATTAGTATGATATTCAAACTTGATTTTGTAGGGCTGTGATGCCTCCATTCTTCTTGCCTCGCCTAACGCCCAAGCGGAGAAGGATCACCACGATAACCTTTCCCTGGCCGGAGATGGATTCGACACCGTTATTAAGGCCAAGGCAGCTGTGGATAGTAACCCTCAGTGCAGGAACAAAGTTTCATGTGCTGATATATTAGCATTGGCCACAAGAGATGTAGTCAACTTGGTATATTTTATGCATATAAATATTATATAGTAATCAATTAATCACTACTGTATCTAACATTATTCCCACATGTTTATATATGAAAAAGGTTGGAGGGCCATTTTACAAAGTTGAATTAGGAAGAAGAGATGGCAGGATTTCTACCAAGGCCAGCGTCCAACATAGTATCCCCGAACCGAGCTTCGGTTTTGACCAGCTAAGAAGCTTGTTTGCTAGCCATGGCCTTGACACAACAGATCTTGTCGCATTATCAGGTTGATAACAAATAAACAACTCATTTTTTTTTATGTACTAAAGTTGACATTTGCAGGTGCACACACCATCGGTTTCTCAAACTGCACGCGCTTCTCGAAACGGGTCTACAACTTCAGCCCGGGAAGCAGAATCGACCCAACAATGAATCTGCAGTACGCGTTGGAGTTGAGGAAGCAGTGTCCGGTCAACGGGTATGGTATTGCCAAGCTGGACCCTGTGACTCCGTTGACATTCGACAATGTCTACTTCAAGAACCTGCAGGGAGGCAAAGGGCTGTTGACGTCTGATCAAGTGTTGTTCACGGACGCCCGGTCCAGGAACACCGTGAACGAGTTTGCGGCCAGCAGTAACGCGTTCAACAAGGCGTTTGTGCACGCCATGACGAAGCTGGGGAGGGTTGGGGTGCTTACCGGGAACAGAGGCGAGATTAGGATCGACTGCACAAGGCCTAACTAGCTACACTAGAAATTGACCATCCAGATTTTGTCTTTTTTACTAAATAAAATATATGATTTTTTTGTTTTATTTTATTTTATGATTTTTTTTTTTTTTTTTGTATGATTCATATGTTTAATACAATTCATGTGTTATAATTCATTAAAAAGAATATAAGATGAAATAAGAAATCATATAAAACACCAACCTTTTTAACTCGGACATATCATTATGCCCCATATTAAACAAATATTTGTACAATTACCATATTAAACAAATATTTCATATAATACTTGATAATGAGAATTATAATTAATGTGAATATTATTAATTATGCTTCATATTATAGCAATTAGAGGTATTGTTTGTCAACGTACTCGACAAGAAATCGATTGGCAAGTTTATCTTTTTTAACAAAGATTATCAACATATAGAAAAAGCAAATATTATCAGTAATCAGAATCTTTACCATTATTATTATAGTTTTTGAAATTGTACAAAATTAAAGTGAACCATTTATAAATCTAATGTGCCTATTTCCTTTCCCTATTTAAGAAAAATACATTCACAATTACGTGACCAAATTGCAAAATGATACATCAAAATATTAAGATTAAATTCCCTTGTATAATTGAGAACAAACGTAGTAGTAAAATAAAATGTTTCTAAAATTTATACAATTAGGGGACCACAAGTCTTACTCCGGATTAGAAATTGGGAAGAGAATATAGTAAAAATCAAATTTATAACATTTAAACATTAACAAGAATGGGCAAACAAATAAATTTCAGTGACTATGAGACATAAACAACAAATAGATTAATAATACAAGTTAGAGAAGATGTGGAGAGAAAGGCCAAATGTTGTGTGAAGAAAGATTTTGTTCACACAAAAGCATTATTGCTATTTTATTCTATGAATATCCATCTTATATCATTATTCGATTTTATTTTATTTTATGATTTTTTTTTGTATGATTCATATGTTTAATACAATTCATGTGTTATAATTCATTAAAAAGAATATAAGATGAAATAAGAAATCATATAAAACACCAACCTTTTTAACTCGAACATATCACACATGATTAACCTAATACATCTTTCGCATGATATGTGGTTTTCAATTTATTATAAGATTGACCTAGAGACATATACAGATTTCCCTAGTCATGTAAGATTTTAATTATATTCCTTTCATAGTCTCTTCGGGAATGAAACTAGAGGTGGACAAAAAATATTAGATTAGTAGTGAGGATAAAAAATAAAAGAACATTACTATATTACCCTTAATGAAATTCAATGATTATTAATAATTAAATAATATTCATTTTAATATTTCCTTAGATCTTAGAAATAGAAGGTGTAGATGTGTTTATTTTTCACCCTCTAAGGGGTGTACACAAATAATCCTCTCCCGATATATATATATATATATATATATATATATATATATATATATATATATATATATATATATATATATATATATATATAGGGGAAGGATCAAATGAGAACCAACTTTTATATGAGAACTAAGAACCAATCTTAACCATTTATATTATTTGATCTATGGTTATTTTTAAAGCATCATTAAATGCCTTTATTTTTTTATTAGACAATAGGAGAAGGTTATTGTTGTAATTTGGTTTACATTTCATAATTAATGTGTTCTCTGTACATGGAAATATCTCATTTATCTCATATTCTTTATTCGTTTCCTTATTTATCCATTTCACATTATAATTTAAGCTTCATTAAAATTGGGTGGGCGGTTCGAATCTTTCTCATTATTATATCATAATTACTCAATTCAAGAAGATTAACATATTTTGATCCATGATCTCATGTATTTATCAGTATTTTTATATGATCATTAATGTTTTCACATCATGAAATACATTAATACTGGTTTTAGACCGGAAAACTTTTACCTTTTGCTGCAGGGGAATTGGTTGTCGGAGCTGTTTATATATATATATTATATATATATACATGTATATATTTATGTTGAGTGTAAACATGGGAAAAAGGGTAAAACGTGTTGAAGTGTATTAGTTTGATTGTTCAAATTTGACATATTTGCCGGTTATTAAAATCAGAGCAATAGAAGTTTCGATTAGAGACGCGTTCATGATAATAATTAAATGGGTTGAAACTTATTAAATTTGTTTGGTGTAAAATGCTGTCTTACAACAGAATACGAAGTTTAACTTAGGGACGTTTGGTACCAATTTAGATATGATAATGAATATGATAGTATAATAATTAGATATGAGTATGGATGATTTTTTAAAAGGTATTTTATAAGTATTTATTAGTGAATGAATATGATAATCAAATATGATATTTGGTTGTAATTATGTCTTAACTCGAATGACATTAATTTTTTTTTTCATTAATTTTCTACTTCTACATGCGGAAGTATGAAAGTAGCTACCTACATTAATAAAGATTTAACCTATACGAGAATTAAGTATTAATAATTTAATAAATTTCATGATGTGAAAACATTAATGATCATATAAAAATACTAATAAATACATGAGATCATGGACCAAAATATATTAATCTTCTTGAATTGAGTAATTATGATACAATAATGAGAAAACCTAATAATCTTCGGATTGATCCAATTGGGTTGATCCAATATATATCAACCGAATGGATTTTAATTCAGTTTCTATTGATTTTGCACAAAGACTTAACATTTTTTTTCATTTTCTCTTATTTAAATTCAATTTCAATTTCATTAATTTTGATTCAATCCAATTTCATACGATTATATAGATTCAATAATTTCATCTAACTCTCAATCTAATTCCAATTCAGATTCAATTTCAATTATTGATTTTGCACCGGAATTTCCTCTTTTTGTCATTATCTCTTATTTCAGTTTCAATGGAAAAGGATCAAATAGACGAATTGCTGCAATTATTTTACGATGAAGATTGAAGAACGCCGCTCATTGCATGCATATTTTTAGGACTTGGAGAGAATGAAGATTTTGTTGATTTGATTTCAGAAGCAAAAGCGTGATTGATAAGAAAATGAAAAAATGTCACTATTATGCCCTTAATGAATTAAAATAAGGGATTAGTAAAATTATATTAGCATCTAATCCTAACCATCTATTTCATTAATCTAGTGGCTCCTATTTGTTCATTTTTCACTCTCTAAGGGGGTATACACAAATGATCATTCCCCTACCTTTATATATTTAAATGTATTTATATTGATATTCATATGCATTGCAACATTTTTAGTATATAATATAGTCAATATACATCCTCTTCGCATCATGCCAATTATTTAAATCACAAATGCATTTGTGAATGCACAGATACTATTTTTTGGTGCATTAGTTAATACTGATAATTAGAAACTTTGCATTGTTCTGATGCATGAATTTATATGTACAGATGCATATATATAATCCAATCGAAATGTTCAATGGTTTCAATCTAACGTATTTAAAATAGAAAGTCCAAAATTAATTAATTGTAAATCACTCATTAATATTTAAAACTCACAGATATGAAAACCCTCATAAACAAGTGGTATCAAAGAAAACTCGAGAATTAATCATGTGAATTACTATACGATGAACAATAAATGCATGGGATGGTTTGTCTTTTAGATTAAATATAGTTAAAAAATAAATATTAATTCAACTTAGCATAACAAAGCGAGATCGTGCACCTTAAATAATTATGATTCAGTTTAATCATAAAAGTGAATTATAATTATAAACTTTTTCATATATTCCAATTAAAAAGCTATAATAATTAACTAAAAAACTATATCCATTGATTTAACAAAATCAACGAATAAGATTGGTTCTTAGTTCTCACAAATTTTTTAGTTCTTATTAGATCCAAATGTTATATTATATATATATATATATATATATATATATATATATATATATATATATATATAAGGAGGTTCAAATGTGAACAGCCTCTTATCGTGTGAACGTGTGAACACTGCACTTTAAAGACAAATGTACTGCACTTCAAAGGCAAACAAACTGCATTTTAAAGGGCAATACTTAAAGTGCAGTACATTTGTCTTTAAGTGCAGTTCGTAAAATGCAGTATTAAAGTGCAGTATATTTACCTTGAAAGTGCAATACGTTTGTCTTTAAAGTGCAGTGTTCACACGTTCACACGATAAAGGTTGTTCACACGCGAACCACTCCATATATATATATATATATATATATATATATATATATATATATAGATATATATATATATAAAGGATTATAATGCAATTCTGCAGAAAACTCATCGACTTCATTTGTTAATTATCTTATATTATATTGGAGTCAGGTTATGAATAAGCAATTTTACCGATTATTAATTATCGTTTTCCCTTTAACCAATATACGAAATTCTATAAAAGGGGAAATATCGGACATAGGTAGTCAGAAGCGGAGCCAGCTAAGGGCTGGGAGGTGCTATAGCACCCCCGAAAATATAAATAATTTTTTTTTAACACTATTCTTAAGTTCGGCCGTGATCCAGCGGTAGTATTGTGTGGCAATTTTGCAACAGGTTGTGGGTTCGATTCTCATCTGTTACATTATTTTTCTTTATTTTTATTGAGGCCCATTACACACCCAATATCCAAAACCATTTAAATGTTAGACAATTATACACCCAAATACCCAAAAACTTTTAAATGTTGGCCCATAACTTACCCAAATTAAATAAAAACTACTAACTTCATTCCCAATTCTCACGACACACACTGCATACAATTAGCTTCTCACCCCACAAGCACAAGTCACACATACACGTTTTTTTAGAAGGTTTTGGGAGGAATTATCGAAAAAGCTTTGTTTCATGTACTGCTGATAAATTGTTAATCAATATGCAATCGAGGAAAGGAAAATTACAATACATATTCGGTTTTAAACCTTGTATTCTTTGTACAGTATTTAAATTTTTTTCGGGGACTCCGCCCCCAAACCCCCGGAAAGGTTTCGCCCCCCACTCTAAATCATGAATCCACCTTGCTTAGCACCCATGGACTCAAAAACCTTCCTCCGCCACTATAGGTAATAAGAGCGGGAAAAATGGCTCCGACTCGGGAAAAATGGCTTCAGACTGAGACAGCATCTGAAGAAGAGCCAATTGGGATGGAAGCTTCAGTGATCGTATCTAGAGCATCCCGAGAAATTCTTCAACAGATTCCAGAGCTTGCTGACTACTCTGATTTGTTACTCATTGCAAAATCAGCAAGGCTCCACATGTTGCTGCGATTTCAGGAGTGGCCCCATCTACAACGTCTAGTACTTCACTACTCCCGCCCGGCGCCTTCATGAAGAAGAATTGAAGTTGAGGGAGCAAATAGGCTACTCGAGCCTGCCGACCTCAGCACCATGGAGAACCCGAGGGGCTATCTATGCCGGGCAATGATACATGACAGGCAGCTAGCAACCGGCCCAGCACCCTCAGATGGATCAGACCACGATGGTCAAAATCCACCCAGTGATTCAGGGCCCGGAAAGCCTGATGAGGGAAATACCCAGGACAAGGATACACATGCTACTGAACAAGCTCAACCTCCACTCCGTATCCTTGGACCTGCGAAGTCCACGGGCCGGTGCTTCGTCCTCGGCGAGCCCGCTCGGCTCTTGGCCGGAGTCGACTTACGAAGCAGCGCCCAGCCTAACTGCCAAGAGATCTCGATCCGTAGCGAAAGCTCTCACCGCTCAGGGAATCCAGAATCGAGCTCTTGCGAAGGCCATCCACAAGGTGTGGAAAAAGACTGCGCTAGCCACAACCACTGAGCTCCAGGGGCTGAAAACATCAGTATCACAATCAGCCGCCCCTGTTGTCTCTGTAATTGTATCCGAAGCTTTGGCTAAGCAGCAGAAGCAGTTTGATGATCAGCTCAGAATCATTCAGGAAGGACAAGCCAAACTTCTCGAAGCATTCCAGGCTTCAATATCCACTCATACTGAGTCCTTCAGTGAACAAGCCAAGGCCACGGAAATCCGTCTTGACAACATTCAACTGGTCGTGGAGGATAAGATTTCTGAGAAGCTGACAGAATTCAAGGTAGCAGCTGACCTCTCCCATAAGCAATACTCGGAGGAACTGACTAATGAGAGGAATGAGCTGCACTTGGCGCTGACAAAGATCCATGACAGACTGGACGAACTGTCCGTTGTCTACAAACGCCTAGACAAGAAGGTACTTGTCCCTACCCCGACTGTAATTGATGATGCCAAAAAGGGGGAAGGAAAAGAGAAGAGTACTAAAGGAAAAGAGAAGAGTACTGAGAAGCCGACCCCTACCAAAACTGCTGAATTACTTACGGGGACAGCTTCACTGAGGTCTGAGAGAAAGACCAAGTCCGTGACTGAGATAAGCAGGACTCAGACTCAAACTCAGACAGAGGGTAAGGCCCAGGGTGTCTTTGCTTTGCGAGCACACTCGAGAGGCCGGCCCAAGTGGCTCAGGAACCCAGGCTACTCATGCAACCCAGACTCCGACTGATATTATCAAGGAAGTTGCAGAGTATGCTGAGCAGGAAGAGTCAGAAGAGGAAGAGGCTCCTCTCCCTCCACCTATTCAGGGAAAAGGCAAGAAAGTGCTGATTCTCCCAACCCCTCCAGCCAAGAAAACGAAGAGATGCATTTCGGTGAGGAGGAGGCTCAAATTGCGGTGATGAAAAGGCGGCAAGGGAGATTCTTTGAAACGAAGTCGCTAATAAACCAAAGTCTAAGCCTGTCAAAGGAAAGACAAAATCTTCAGCTCGAGGAGGAAGAAAACCTGCTAGGTTACCTCCAAGGAAACTGATTATCGAGGATGAAGAAGATAGGGAGAAAGAGAAGGAGCAAAAGCAGCAAAGCACTGAGAAGCAGGGTACATCAAAAGAAAAATCAAGTACCCCTGTTGAATTTGAAGACATTCCTCAGAAAGCCACTGAAGCCCAAGATGATGAGATTGAGGCCATATTTGACCAAATGAACAGATACTTATACAGAGGCGAAGAGGCTAGACAAGTTCAAGCTGCCAGAGACAGAATCTGGGAGGCAGACCTTGAAGCACTGAGGAAAAGGACTGAGGAAGAGGCCAGGCTGAGAGTACCTTCAAAAGCTGATATTCCTTATCGATACATAAGGTTCGGGGAAGCCGTTGATCCGAAATCACACGAGATGGCCAAAGACGAGATAATTGGATACCGCTCAATTTACTCGAGAGATGGGAATCGGCAAAGATAGAGTTCATCAAGCGCAATTATTTCCGGAGGTTACGGCCCTAACATGACTAAGGCCGATGCCTACACGGAATGGATGATGATAAGTGAACTCGATCTATACATATACTTGCATAAAGCCGTATATCGAAGGTATAGAGGTCGGTGTTCCGGAGCCCGGAATCATACCTCCACCTAGAAGAAATGATGACTCAATCCACTTTGGGGTAATAGAAGCTGAAGTGAAGTATCTCCGCATCAAAGAGAGAACCGGACGAAGATGAGCCGGCGAGACTTTCTTTGCATACTTGAAGCTGAGGAAGAACACATACCGGATGTATGGAGTGCCACTGCCAGAGACGCAATCTCAAGGATTCATGGACAGGATCAAGCAGTTTAAGGGCTCCTAGGCTTAGTTCTGATCTTCCTAGCTTAGCAAAATTTGTAATTGTACTGATCTGAATAACTCTTATATACAAATCTGATTTTGGCTCTGACAACCACTTGTTGTCTATACAGCCGTGTTTGTATTATGCTTTAACACTCAGAATCACTAAAGTGATTACTGACTCACACACTCACTATTTACTTTCCTGTCAGTTTATTACTTTGTTAGATTCTGCTAATCTAGTTTCTATGTAATGGGGGAAATTGTGTTTTGCCCTGTTTTATCAATAGTCTAGAACTGTTGAAACAACTCCACTGATCTTACCTGTAATATTGTAAGGGGCTCTGTTTCTGTTGTTTAGTGTTAGCATAGATGATAGGTTTTGGCATCATCAAATAGGGGGAAATTGTTGGGTGATGATTAGTGGGAAATGATTCTATCTTCTATATTGAACCATGCTCAACAGCCTAGTGCTCTGATTGTTGAGAAGATTTGAAGATCCCAAAACCCTATCTGATTGGTGAACCATTCCGTTGTAATCGTTATTTGTCTCTGAGGTTTCAGACTCAGTAGACACTCTGCTATGATCAAGGCGCTCGGTAGATTATCTGCCTTAACACCGAAGTAGAAGACTCAGTGATCTTGGACTCGGCAGGGAGCAAAGATATGCGAAAGAGTCGATGGAACTGGACTCAGCAGGAGCAGTTCACTGAACTCAAAGCTGATCTTCAGTAGACTTTCCTCAGCTATCTACCTACTGAATACGGAATTAGACTCAGCATCGGCAGACAGTCAGAACTGTCAAATACTTTTGAAAGACAATCAGCATTGTCATATACGAGAAAGAGAGAAGTCGGCTTCGGTTTGCCTTGAAGTCGTCTTTGTCTCAACCACTCTATCCACCTCGACGAATGACAAGAACACACGTGTCTTCTCACCTGCTAAAGCTGCAGTCAACCCTTTACCTAAAAAGGTGGGAAAGTATACTGTTACCTACTTTAAAAGAGCCGTTTGCTACCAATAGAGAGAGAGAAAGGAAGATCATCTCCAACGGATCTTTTCCAATCTCTACTCTATAAATAGAGGGACATTTCAAGAGAAAGAGTGAATGCGCATAAGCTTAACGACGAAATCAAACGAAGCAATCAAACGAGCTAGAACCGAGAAAACCCTAAGTCTTCCGCAAGAATTTGAAGATCTATCTCCGGCGAAAGACTACATTCTCACTTCATAGGGAACCAAGCTAAAGCTGTTAGAAGAGCCTCTAGTATCCAAATCGACGATACACGAACCTAAAGCTTATTTCAGTTGTTCGTCGATCTAGAAGCCACACTCTCATTCTCTATCCCTCTAACCCTAAGCTCAACAGAATATACTTATAGCTTAGACGAAGGAGTTCATATTTGAACCCAATCCTTATTGTAAAAGGACTCCTTCATAGTTGGAGAAGTTTGTCAAACACTTTAGTTTGATGCCTTTGTAAACTGGGACTTGCTCAGTATAATCCCCAAGCCACGGCTTTGTCCTGTGTACAAGCTGACTGAGACTAACTCAGTATAATAAATAGCCTCCTGAACTTTTCGGGACAGTGGACGTAGGATTGTGTGATATCCGAACCACTTTAAAAATGCGTGTCTTGTTATTGCTTTCGATTCTTGTTGCATTGATTTTACTTGTTCATATCCGAAAATATTCTTAAAGTCATTCAACTGTCTCAGCATATTGAACTGTCTACTTGCTGAACTGAGACTTGCTAAAATGGTTTTTCCACTCAACTGATTTGGGCCTACACTTTTCCGCACCGCTGAACTCTACCTATTTTGATACTGAATTCTGACTCAGTCAGCTAGCAGATCTCAGTAGAGTCGGACTCTTTGCCACACACGATTCGGAAACGGCTATTTGGTCTGCCGAATTATTTCGAAGACGGCACTTTCCCCGAACGAGGATTGTTCGTGTTCGAAGTTGAGAAAATCGGAATCAGGTGTATTCACCCCCCCTCTACACCTGACCGTACACTCGGGACCAACAATTGGTATCAGAGCGGGAGTTCTTTAAGACTCTTGTTATCTTGAAACTGGTCTACTTGAACGGATCCGGAAAATCGTTTTCACTGCATATCATTCTACATTCATATCATTATTTTTATATGGCTGATATGTCAGGTATAAGAATGGTACCCATGTTCTCGGTAGAGAATTATGGAGTATGGCGAGTCAGAATGGAAGCACATCTGACATCCCTCCATGATAGTATGACTGAAGTGCTTGAAGATGGACCTATTGTTCCCATGATCGATAGTGTCGTGACTCAGGCCCCAGCTAAAGGAGGAGGAATGGTGACTGGGAAGAAGATCCCTAAAGACAGAAGTCTCTTCACTCCTGAAGAGAAGAAGCTTCACAACTTAGACCGAGTCGCCAGAAATGCCATACTGACCACTCTTAGTGACTCTTATCTTGGCAGGGTTCAGGAATGCAAAACTGCAAAGGAACTCTGGGACGCTCTAGCGCTACTGAGTCGTGGAACTCAGAAGATAAAAGCTAACAAACTGGCGCTGGAACTCCAAAAGCTGGAAAGCTTGTCTCTCATGCCTGGTGACAAAATAGAAGATCTGAACGTCAGATTTACGAATCTGATGAACTCCATCAACGGGCTGGGAAAGACATTCAGCAACCGAGAAATGAATCTCAAGATACTGAGGGCACTGCCGGACGGACACTGGACACCTTTTGCCACTTTATTGCGACATTCTGATTTAGATATTGTCTCTCCTGACCATATCTTTTCAGAACTTCAGGCAGAAGAATTTGAGTTCGACAGACCTCAACGAAAGCAAAGAGCTGAAGCTGACAATAAAATTAACCATGCCTTCAAAGCATCAGTCAGCGCAGCATCTCCAGCGACGAGCAAGACAACGAGTAAGACTGAACCTTCACTCAATGATCTACCAGAAGGAAGTCTCGCTCAAAAGTACGCGTTGCTCGCTGTGAAGTATCAGAAGGAGAAGGAGAGGCGCAGAAAACTGACTAAAGCATACCGAGACACAAAAGGTAAGTCAGATTATACGCCAATTGTATAATTGAAAACTGACTAAAGCATATTGAGATTTGAAATTAATTTAAAATTCAAAGATTCGTTTTCAATTGTAATTGTAATATGTCCTATATATAATAATATATAATATTATATATTATGATATATTTATATATATATAAATAATTAATATAAAAATCAATTAATATAGAATTATCTATTGAATTTCATTGAAATGGCATGAATTCTGATTTTTCTTTAGTGTATAGCTAAATGAAAAATTGATAAGAAATTATCGATTGGATCACATATTCGAACAATTATCTCGAGGACTGAATATTGGGCAATAGTTTAGTATACAATATAAGAATGATCCCAAAATCTTAATTGATAATGAACCCCTCGGTAGTCTTAGATCGATCGAATTAGTTGAGTGTATCAGTTAGAAACCCTAATATTCTTTCTCTCTTTAATTCGAATTAGAACAGCACCGTGCTACGCACGAAAAAATAATGTTAAAATAGATATATATATAGGGGGTGGTTCAAATAGGAGCACCCCTTCGAGTGAGAAATAAGAACAATTATAGGCCTTTAGATTATGTTAATTGATGGATGAGATTTGTTTAATTTTTTTTTTTCGGCCGAAATGCACCATATACTTGTTAAATTTTGCACAAAGGGTATAATTGTCAATTGCTTATTATAAAAACCTAAAACTGTGTATAAAGAAAAAAAAATTCCTGTTCGTGCGTCTTGGCCCCTCCACTCGCTTCACAGTGGAGAATACTCTTTCTTCAACAAGCCGACAATGCTCTTGAGACCACCATAGGCTTCTTAGACTTGACTACAGAGATCGATCGTAGAAGATTGAGAATTTCACACTTCTTATCATAGTGCGCTACAGCTCGCTCAATGGGGGGCTTGCATCTTCTTGGTTAGTTGGTAAATATTAAACCACGGGACACTTCCGATCCTCAATTGGAACCCGGGTCAAATCTACAACCAAAAAGATTACACCTTTCGTCTTCGTTCTGCAGTTTGTTTTTTCTTCTCTTTGATTTTTCTTTGGTTTTCTGTTTCTCCTTTCTTTATGGTATTGTCCAGATCTGATTTTTCCTATTTGACCGATTCTTCTCAAAATTGTGAATTTTGACCGATTTTGATTCCAAGAGTTGATTCTTCTCAAAATTGTGAATCAAATCCTCCTCAAACTGTTCAAGTTCGAAATTTTGACCGATTTGATTCAAGTTCGAAGTTGGTGTTTGTGTCCAAGAGCAGTTTGGGGACTGTGCAAGTTCGGATGACCGATTTTGATTCTCCTCAAAATTCCTCGATTTTGATTCTTCTTGAGCCAAAAACTTTTGGCCTGAAGGTAATTGAGTCCCAAATTTCCTTAAATGAGTCAATTGAATCCTCAAAGAAGGAGGCACGTTCGAAGTTGGTGTTTCGTTCGAAACTGCATCGGATTTGGATTGGATTTGTTGATTATTTTAATTTATAAATATATGCACAATTTTGCAAAAAAAAAATGCACAATTATGAGGGAAAATATGCACAATTAATGAGAAAAATAATGTACAATTACTGGGGAAAATATGCACGCATTTAATGGGAAAAAAATGCACAATTATTAAGAAAAATATGCACAATTAATAGGGAAAATATGCACAATTAATGATAAATAACGAAAAGATGAAATTATTAAGGAAAATCTGGGACGAGACTTAGATCTAGGACGATAATTAGTGAAACTACGCACAATTAACGATTGTTCTCGTAAAATCTTGGGCGAAACTTGATGATATTAAAACATGGAAGAGAATTAATGAAAATAACGTTTACAACAAAGGAAAGAAGATATAAAAAAATAATAGATTGTGCAAAATTACAAACATAACCTCAGTGCAAACTTTTTGCCTTAAAGGTGCATTTCGGGATTTTAAGTGATGGCATGATCTGGAGCGTTGAATTACTTGATCAAACGGTTATAAAATGTTCCTATTTCTCACTCTAAGGGGTGTTCTCATATGATCACCCCTCTATATATATATATATATATATATATATATATATATATATATATATATATATATATATATATATATATATATATATATATTATAATTAGTCTAATCAACTATAAATTGTAATATGTCTTATATTATATATAATATATATAATTAACGTAAAAAATTAATATAGAATTATCTATTGAATTGCATTGAAATGACATGAATTGGGATTTTTCTTTAATGCATAGCTAAATAAAAAATTGATAAGAAATTCTCGGATCACTTATATAATATTATATAATATATAATGTATATAGAATTGTTGGACCCGAGAGCACGCTCAGGTGTAGAGGGTGGGGTGAATACACCTGAATCCTATTTTCTCAACTTTGAACACGAACAGTCCTGTTCAGGAAAGTGCCGTACTGAAAGAATTCAGCAGACCAAATAGCTGTTCTGAATCGTGTTGGCAAAGAGTCTGACTCTACTGAGATCTGCTAGCTGACTGAGTCAGAATTCAGTATCAGCAGATAGAGTTCAGTGGTGCGGAAGTGTGTAGGCCCAAATCAGTTGAGTGGAAAACGTTTTATCAAGACAGTCTCAATTCAGCAGGAAAAACAGTTCAGTATGCTGAGACTTAGTTGTATGATTTTGAAGGATAATTTTCAGTATGAACAGTTAAAATCAATGCAACAGTAAATAAGAGAGCAAGCGAGAGACACAGATTTTTAAAGTGGTTCGGATACACAGGATCCTACGTCCACTGTCCCGAAAGGTCAGGAGGCTATTTATTATACAGAGTTAGTCTCAGTCAGCTTGTACACAGGACAAAGCTGCGTCTTGGAATTTATACTAAGCAAGTCTCAGCTTACAACGGTTATCAAACTAAAGTGTTTGACAAACTCTCCAACAGTGAAGGAGTCCTTTTACAATAAGGATTAGGTTCAAATATGAACTCCTTGGTCTAAGCTATGGATATGATCGGTTGAGCTTAGGGTTAGAGGGATAGGGAATGAGAATGTAGCTTCTAGAACGACGAACAGCTGAGTTTAGCTTTGGGTTCGTGTAACGTCGTTTGGATACTAGAGGTTTGTATATCGGTTAAGCTTGGTTCCCTAAGAGCTAGATTGTAGTCTTTCGGCGGAGAAATATTCTTCGAGTTCTTACGGAAGACTTAAGCTTTTTGATTTGCTCGTTGAATGCTCTGTGTTCTTGCGTTTTCTCATCTTTCTCGTGAGCTTCAAATTTCGAATGATCCCTCTATTTATAGAGAAGAGTCTTGGAAAGATCCGTTGGAGATGATCATTCCTTTCTCTCTCTTTTGGTAGCTAACGGCTCTTTTGAAGTAGAGTAACAGTGTCCTTTCCCTCCTTTTCTGGAATGTTGTTGACTTGCAGCTTTAGTAGGTATAGGACAGGTGTCTGCTTGTCATTCGTCGAGGTTTTGTAGAGTAGTTGAGACAGAACAAACTTCGAGGCATAATGAAGCTGACTTCTCTCTTCCTCGTATTTGACTATGCTGATTGTCATTCAAAAGATCTGACAGTTCAGAAGACTGTCTGCCGTTACTAAGTCTAGATTCGTAGAGAGTACTGAATTTACTCTCCGAAGGTCGGCTCTTAGTTCGGTGAACTACTCCCGCCGAGTTCGGTTCCACCGACTCCTTCGATATCTTTGCTCCCGCCGAGTCCAGGTATCACTCGAGTCTTCTACATCTGGTGCTGAGGCTGATAATCTACTGAACGCCTAAACCAGAGCTGAGTGTCTTCTGAGTCTGAACCCTCAGAGACAAAAACAATTACAACGGAATGGTCCACCAATCAGATAGGGTTTTGAGATCTTCAAATCTTCAAACAAATTCAGAGCACGAGGCTACTGAGCTTTGGTCAGTTAAGATAGAATCATTTCCCACTAGGTATGACTGTGCTGAGGATAGAATCATCACCCAACAATTTCCCCCTATTTGATGATGCCAAAACCTAACATCTATGCTAACACTAGACTTCTCAGAAACAGAGCTCCTTAAAATATTACAAGTAAGATCAGTGGAGTTGTTCTTTAAGTTCTAATCTACTGAGGGGATTAGGGCAGAAACAATTTCTCCCTAAACAACAATTTTCCCCGGAACAGTTAGTCTAACAGAATCTATCAAAGCAATCGACTGACAAGTAAATAAACGTGAGCGTGTGAGTCAGTAATCACTTCAGTGATTCTGAGTGTTAAGCATAAGACAAACATGGCTATTTAGACAATAAGATATTGTCAAAGCCAGAAGATGTATATATATGAATATGAAAGTTCAGTACAGTACATCTCTTGCTAAGCTAGGAAGATAAAGAAACTAAGACTAAGAACACTTGTACTGCTTGATCCTATCCATAAAGTTCTGCGATTGTGTCTCGGGAAGGAGCAGTCCATACATCCTGTAAGTATACTTCCTCAGCTTCAGATATTCAGCAAAGTCAGCTGGCTCATCTTCTTCAAGACCTCTGTGGGCAGCAGCATCCTGTTCTTCTTTCTCTATTACTCCATAATGAATAGAATCATCAAGTCTTCTGGGTGGTGGCGATTGCAGGCTCGGGGGACTTGGACAATGATATTCTCTTTCACAGCTTTTACCAGGTAGGCATATAAGTCCGGTTCAGTAATCCTCATCCATTAAACATAGGCATCTGCCTTTGTCATGTTTCGGCCTTTACCTGTTCAAGTTCCTGGATGGTTCTGCTGAACTCTCTGCTCAGCTGAATCTGTTCCTCTAGCAGATCGTCGTAGGCTTGTACCACATCTAGAGGATCATCTGTGACCGAGCACGTGTCTTGTGTCTTTGTGTGAAGAAGAGGTAATAATGTGTTTAGAATTTACCTCGGCCTCTTCTCCGGCCATCGGACAGTATTCGGGCGACTCATCGGAACGTCTCTCTGCGACCTCAACCGCGACGAATGCGGCTTCGTCTTGGGAAGAATACATGAATGTATCCTCCTCAATTGAGTTGTCGGATATCTCTCCGGCTATATAGGCCTGCCGTCTCTCGGCGAATTTCTTTCTCCCGGCTCGCCGTTTCGCTCTTTGAGCGGTGAGAGTTCGGGACGATCGTGCGATAGTGTCCCTCCTTCTTGCGGTTGTAGCAGGTGGATGTTCCGCTGCTCTTACCAGCTGAGTCTTTAGACGGACTGGCAGCAGGCTCCGATTTCCTGCATTCAGTAGAAGGATTAGATTCTTCTTTCTTATGATAGTCTTTCTTACATGAAGAAGAATCTCGGTTGTATTTCCTCAGCTTTCTGACTCTCTCCTTTTCCCTCTGATATTTGAGAGCCATCACGCTAGCTGGTCAGGGCCTGAAGTCTCAGAAGACTTTGCTACTGATGTGGCCACAACTTTGCTTGAGGAAATAGGCTTGGCTCCGGTATTGCTGACTGTTGCCTTGAAGGCGTGATCGAACTGTGTGTCAGCTGGAGCGCTTAAGCACTTTTGGGGTAGGCTATGCTCGAATTCCTCCGATTTTAATTCTGAAAATATAACATCAGGAGTTAGAGTATTTAGATCAGAGCGACGTAAATAAGTAGCAAATGGAAGCCACTTCTGTCGGGGCAACGCTCTCAGGATCTTGGTGTTCATCTCCTTGTTGGTGAATGACCTCCCCAGCCCATTGATGACATTGACTTGATTGGTGAATCTGACACTCAGCTCGTCAATGGTTTCAGTAGGCTCCATTGCAAAGGCGTCCAACTTCTGAAGCTCTAGCTCGAGCTTGTTTTCTTTGATCTGAGGGGTTCCATGGCTCAGTACAGCCAAGGCGTCCCATAGCTCTTTCGCCGTCTTGCAATCCTGTACCCTTCCGAGGTGTGAATCACTGAGCGTAGTCAGTATGGCATTACGTGCAACTCGGTCAAGGTTGTGCAGCTTCTTTTCTTCAGGCGTGAAGGCAGTTTTATCTTTGGGAACCTTAGCACCGGTTTGTGCTCCCACGCCTCCTCCAAGGCAGCAAATACTACGCGTCGATCATAGGAATGATCGGTCCCGACTCTAGGACATCGACATGCTGCGTCGTGGAGTGACGTTAGGTGTGCCTCCATACGTACGCGCCATACCGTGTAGTTCTCTATTGAGAACATCGGTACCATCCTAATACCTGACATATCAGACATCGTAAGAGTAAGAGTATAAGGATGCTGAAAAGATGCTTATGCTGTGAAAACGGTTTTCAGGATCAGTTCGAGAGGACCAGTATTTCAGAACCGGCGATCAGTTGAACACCGTGCGCTCTGATACCAATTGTTGGTCCAGAGACGATAAGTCAGGTGTAGAGGGGGGGTGAATACACCTGAGCTCAGTTTCTTCTTCTCAGTGAAGGTCAGCTGAGCTGATGATTGCAACTGATGAACAGTGCCAAATAAGCCTTCGATCGCGGGACAGAGTGAGTCGGCCCATCGAAGCTCTCTCCCTACCGACCGTTGTCGGCATTTTTGAGAATCAGTCGGAGACTGTTGTGCGGAAAGTGTGGGGCCCGGAATTCGTCTCTTTTGAAAACGCATTTTAGAAAATTAAATCTTTTGGCTGTGCGCTTTATAAATACGTTTTATGCAAGCTTATGATTTTCAAGTCAGTTGAATGCTATGCAATAAAACAGTAAAAGAGCACAAGCGATTTAACGTGGTTCGGATACGCAAGATCCTACGTCCACGGCCCTGAACAAGGCAGGAGAACTTGTTGATTATTCTGAGCAAGCCTCAGCAGGGATACTGTGCACTGGACAGTTCCCTCTAAGTTATAGTCCTTAGCGACTTTACAATCCAAACCTAAGTTTGAAAGGGAAGGGAATTTTCTCCAACTGAGAAGGAGTTCTTACAATAAGAACAATTCACTAAATGTGAACTCCTTCGAATCTAAGCTATAAATATGACAATGAGCTTAGTCTAGAGAAGAAAGGGATGTAAGAACTCTAGAGAGAAAAACTGAGAAATCTTCTAAGTATGCAAGTTTTCCTCTGGATGATCTTTTAGTGTTCTAGAGCGTTTATGAACTTGAGCTTGTCCCTTTTTGAAATTCCTTTTTCGGAGCTTCAAAAACTTCTCTATTTATAGTTGTGAGTTATGGCATATGTCCGTTGGAGACGACGATGCCACGTGTCACAAGCTTCCAAAGAAAACGGCCATTAATTCGAACTTGTTGCAGCAGGGCAGTTAATGCACTGTTCATGAGAGCAGCTTTACTGTGTAGAGTAGGTAAGCGTTGTCGGCTTCTCATTGGTCGAGGTTTGTAGTTGGTGAGAATGTCAGAGTTGACCGTTCAACGACCTCGTATGTCTTCTGCTGAACTTTTCGAAAAGACTTGAATAGCTGGGTCGCTTTCCGTAGGATACTGATAGGCGAAAAGTCTCTGTCTTCTTCGGTGAGTCGGCCGACACGGCATCTACCGAGTAGGTCGGTGGCGACCGCGAAGGTGCTGTGCTTGTTTTTGTTCTTCTGCTGATGACTATCAGCTGGGAGTAGTCTTCTACTGATGATTTGTCAGCTGATGCGCTGTCTTCGACTGAGTGGAAGATCAGCTGCTGACTAAAGAACACAAGCGATTACACTGATGACGTGGGGTTCTGAAAAGTATCTTCGACAGAAGATCAGTTCAACAACTACCCCGTACAGGACTTAGACAAAAATAATAATCAATATATCAAGTCTAACCTATACATCAGCTAATCCTAACGGCACACTAATCTACTGATATCAGCTAGGTTTTGGGATCTTCAATTCCATAGTACTACTATGATTTCCCCCAATTATCTTTTAACCGAACAACAGCTGAGTATCATCTACTGACTCATATCCAACAATAGTCATAGAAGAGATATAACATAATGAGGAATATGTATGAGATAATAAAAGTATTTGTCCTTATGAAAGTATCACATTATATGAAAAAGTATTAATTATTCTGAATATATCACTTGTTCTGAATAAAATTATCACTTCTTACTAGTAATGTATCACTTGTCATGAATCAAAGTTTCACTTGTTATGAATATAAGTATCACTTATTATGAATAAAAGTATCACTTGTCATGAATCAAAGTATCACTTGCTATGAACAAAAGTATCACTTATTATGAATAAAAGTATCACTTGTTCTTAACAAAAGTATCACTTTACATGAAAAGTATAAATTATTTTGAATATTAATAGGAACGATACTTTTCTTTAGATAGAGTGATACTTTTGTTAACAAAATGTGATACTTTTGCTTAATAGAAGTGATACTTTTCCTTAGAAAGACTGATACTTTTGTTAACTGAAAGTGATACTATTGTTCAGTAGGAGTGATACTTTTCCTTAGAAAAACTGATACTTTTGCTTACATATAAAGTGATACTATTGTTCAATAGGAATGATACTTTTCTTTAGACACAGTGATACTTTTGTTAACAGAATGTGATACTATTTCTCAATAGAAGTGATACTTTTCCTTAGAAAAACTGATACTTTTGCTTACAGAAAGTGATACTATTGTTCAATAAAAAAGTAGGGTTTAGACTTTCCCTCCAGGGCTACAGTAAAAATACGAAAAAATAATGTAGTAGTTTCACGACTAAAAGGGTTTGGAAATGCTAGCGTTCCGAAGGAACGCTAGCCTTTTCCAAACCATTTCAAAATGCGAGTGTTCCAAAGGAGCGCGAGCATATTTCACCGGAGAAAAAAGTAGGGTTTAGACTTCCCCTCTAGAGGTACAGTAAAAATACGAAAAAATACCGTAGCAGTTCCAGGACTAAAAGGGTTTGGAAATGCTAGCGTTCCGAGGAACGCTAGCATTTCCAAACCCTTTCAAAATGCGAGTGTTCCGAAGGAACGCGAGCATTTTTCATTAGAGAAAAGAGTAGGGTTTAGACTTCCCCTCCAGGGGTACAGTAGAAATACGAAAAAATACCGCAACAGTTCCACGACTTAGGAATGCTAGCCTTTTCCAAACCCTTTCAAAATGCGAGTGTTCCTTAGGAACACGAGCATTTTTCACCGGGGAAAAAAGATAGAGTTTAGAACAAATAGGGTTTAGGGTTTACATTGATAATTATATTTCTTGTTATGAACAAATAATTTAAATATCACTTTATGTAAATAATAGTATCATTTTTTCTACACAAAAAAATCACTAATTATGGATAAGAGTATCACTTTTACTGAAATTAAGTTTCACTTTATGTAAATAGTAGTCTCAATTTTCTGAACAAAATATCACTTTGTGTTGAACTAAAGTATCGCTGTTTGCAAACAAAAATATCATTGTTTCTAAATAAAAGTATCAATTCCACAGCAGGTAGCGCGAATCATCACAACACAGCAACATCAACCTTCCGAACGACCCCTCAACTGATGAACCTGTACTAAATACACTAAAAAATAAAATAAGTATCACTTGTTATGAATAAAAATATCGGTTATTATGAATAAAAATATCATTATTTTTAGTAAATGTATCACTTTGTTATTAATCAATGTATGAAAAAAAAAACAATGGGACTTGATTAGTTTGATGGAGGGAGTTTAAAAAAAACATTATTAAAAAAAGGACAAACTTGATCTGAAAAAATATCAATACTTGATTAGTGTGACGGAGGGAGTTTAGAAAAAACATTATAAAAAAAAGGACAAACTTGATCTGAAAAAATATCAATTGGTTGGAATAAAGAAATTACTTATTATAAACAAATTTATAACTTTTTTAAATTAATATATCAATTAAAATGAAAAAAGGGACAAATTTGATTTGAAAAAATATCAGTTGGTTGGAATAAAAATATTTCTTATTATAAATAAATTTATCACTTTTTAAAAATTAATATACCAATTAAAATGAAAAAAAAAATATTATAAAAAAAACGACAAACTTGATCTGAAAAAATATTAATTGATTGGAATAAAAATATTATTTATTATAAACAAATTTATCAATTTTTTAAATTAATATATCAATTAAAATGAAAAAAAATCTCAAAACTACCCTGTTGGGATTCGAACCCGAGCGTATGATCCCAGCAGCTTAACTAGCTGTACTACCACAACATTGTTTATATAATGCAAATCGCGCGTATTTAACTGTATACGTCCGGTTACACCTAAAAACAAGATGTACAAGAGTCCAACTCTAAAAAATATGTAGCAATTGGTGCTATTGACAATGAACAGAGAGAAAGGATTTCCTCTACGGATCCTTATTTTTTATTTTTTATTTTTTTATTATATATTGTATAAAGAAAATTTATTTTAAAAAAGGAGAGAAATATCAGAACCGCAAACAAGGCAAGGAAAGAAAACTAAATTTAAAAAAATAAAAATATTTTTTACATGTGCATCTACATGGCCGCCGGAATGAGATTAATTTGGCAAATACTTTTTAAGAATGTTATTTTAAAAAATAATGTTATAAAAAGTACTATTGTTTTGGCAATTCACTCCATTCTATATGGATAAAATACAAATAATTATGTATACACTTTACTGAAATTTCCAGGGGTAGATTTAAGATTGTGAGTTAGGAGGACGAAATCCGTAATTTCAATAGAAAGGGAGTAAATTAAAATGTAGAATTTCGATGAAGCGAAATGAAAAAATCTCAAAAAACACAATCGGTTTCTAGCTTGATTTTATGAGGGGTGCAACCAGTTGTATTCCTTAATAAGAATAATAGAAAATTTTCATGTCTCGTGGGACAATATATCGGTTGAAGTTCTTATTCCAATCTCTACAACTCACTTATCACCTATTATTAGTTTAGCATGGTAGGGAGAATATTGCACAAAATCAGAATTTACTAAATACAACCTCTACCGCTCATTTAACATGTCAATTGGTCTCTCATGAGAAGTCAACCTCATGTAAAGTTGGGTAGAATTTTGGATGACAATTTTGCAGGTCGGAGCTGGGTAATATAGTACCTGGACTTGCGCCCGCATCTTGGACTTAAGGACCCAGACCTGGATCCAGATCTGCACGGGTCTGAAAATTTTGAACTAGCTCCGGATCCGCACGGGGCGAGTTTACCCAACCTCTGACCCATTAATGTGATTTGAATTGTTAATTTTAAATTGTTTTATTTTTTAATTATTTTTATTAATGAAAGTCTTTGTTAGAATTTTCTTATTGTGATTGTCATACATTATTACCTATGAGTATGAATTCAAGAATAAGAAAATTCAATTAACATAAAGGCCCCATTTGAGAAAACAACTTAAATAAGCGCTTATAACATAAGTATTTATGGTATAAGTGTTTATGCTATAAGTACTTTAATAACCTATTGTTTTTGGATACATTTATGTATAAGCACTTAATTAGAAGAAAAAAACATAGTTCAAAAAATTATTGTCATGTGGATTTGATATGAGAACTTCATAAGTTGTAAGCTATCTTACCAACTTATGAAAATAAGCCAAAAAACAACTTATTTTTTAGAATAAGTTGTTTTCATAAGCTCTCCCAAACACGTACATAAGCACTTATTTTTTTCAAACATGGCCAAAATAATATTTAATAAAAAAGTTTAATAATACGAGTCTAGAACGGGGCTGGGTGAGACGAGGTGGGTAAAAATTGGATCCGGACCCGTCCCAGACCCACACAGGTTAGGTCTAGACCCGCCCGTGCTTCTACGGGGCTGGGTCTGGTGGGTCCAGTTCCAATTGTCATCTCTACGCAGAATTATACCTTAGTCCTTTAGCCAAACTCATATATTTGAATCCGTTGACTTATTAACCCAACTAGTATAATCTTTCATCTAAAAAATATCCAACCTTAGGTGAGATCAACCTTACCTAAGTTTTTGTGTTTAATAAGCTTGAAATGATTCCATAAATAACTAGGGTTAAAATTAACCAGAAACTAAGAAGTAAGATCTAACTTCTTACTATGGAAGCTTTCCAAGATCTTTAGCAACAAAATACTTCACCACACTCTACATCCTATAGAACATTACTCTCTTCGTCCCACTTGACTTATCTTATTTTCTTTTCGGGTTGTCCCACTTGGCTTGTCATATTTCCTAAAAAAGAAAATAATTGCTAAAACAAATTCTATTTTTTTTTTTGTTTGACCCATTCATCTACACATTAGTAACTACTCTTCTTAATCTTTGTGCCGGAAAAAAATGAGTCAAATCAATAAATTAGAGGAAATATTATATTTTGGACTGTCCAACAATGAAAGCTTTATTGGGTCTCCATCTCTAATGCCTTTTTAGAAAAAAGTTGGGCCGACCCGTTTCAATTCATAAGCTCCGAATTTGTTAGTTTGGCAATAAATACTTGATCGAGAAAAATGATATGGTTGAAAGTAAACATATTGAGCCTGTTTGGTTTGTAAGGATTCTGCTTTAGAAAAATAATTTTATTCTTAATTATTAAAATTTTATGTTTGGTGTATAAGTAAAGTAATTTGATTCCAGAAATTTAAAATCCCATGTTTGGTTTAATCTTGAAAAAAATGAGGAGAATAATAAGAGTCCCGCAAATAAGGAAAATTGGTTAATATTCAAGGATTCCTTTTCCTACTAAAAATTTATGTATTATTTTTCCATAACACGGGATTCTACCCATCCATTCCTAATTAATTCACTCCATTTTTTCAACAAAAACTCACGCCGCACTCAATCTTGATCATCTTTTCCCCAAACATCCCAAGCAAAATTCTCTCTCTTTCTTTCTTTGTCATGTTCGGATCCTTTGCCATCCAGGTTTAATTTTCTAAATGCCGCAGGAGGGAAGTCAACACATTCAATCAATTTAATTAATTTTAACTAATTAATTTGGATAGATAATTGATTGTTTTCCATGTATTTATAATCAGCCGGATGAAAGAAAAGGGCGGCATCTATTGCTGCGCCGATTTCTTTCGATTAATGTAAGAATTGATATATGTTACTGTGTTGATTTATATAGATGAATTGAATTTCTGGTTTGAGATAGACTACTGTGTCGATTTCTATCATTGTACAGAATTTTTGGTAAAAGTTACTGTGTTGATTTCTGGATT
Organism: Lavandula angustifolia; assembly: GCA_028984105.1. NCBI lineage: Eukaryota > Viridiplantae > Streptophyta > Magnoliopsida > Lamiales > Lamiaceae > Lavandula > Lavandula angustifolia. Next base: position 16,059,667 of record CM054825.1, on the reverse strand, counting down.
GATTAAATTTATGGTTAGTGTTTGTGATTGAATTTAAATTTACGCATCGAGGGTGAAGAAGAATGAGAGAAATGGTTTTTCTTATTATTTTAGTATGGAATATATTTGTTATTGTTTTCTGGTTGTTCTCAATTTACTAATAATTAAAAAGACTAGAATTCGAAAAAAAGTTTGTGTTCATCAAACACGTTGAAGTAATATGTTTTCTTTAAAATCATATTTCACATAATTATATTTCCAGACAAGTTTATTTTCCTACATTTCCTACTTCTGTGGAATCATTCCCTGACAGCTTTACTTTCCCGACAACCAAACGGGGATTTCATAGCCGTTATGTATAAGTCTTTTATCTATATTTTGCATTTTCTTGATAGATTGCAGATTATTGCACGGAGTGGAAATTACGTTTTGGCAAATTAGATTTTTTAGTTCCCAAACTATGCGTGTTTGGCCAATTTGGTCCCTTATTTATTTATTTTAGTTAATTGGTCCCCAAACTATAGAATTTTAGACGAATTGGTCATTCTATTAATTTTTTTGTTAGTCAACTGTTAGTCAACGATTTTTAAAGGGTATTTTCGGTATAATATTATTGAGGACCAAAACGTCCAAATATTGAAAGATTGAGGACCAATTTGACCAATTTTTTTTTTAAATTTTTTAAGTTTTTCAAAAATCGAAAAATATTTTAATAATTTTGCTTGTTTTTAAGGAGCAATTATGCCAATTTTAAATAGGTTGAGGACCATTTTCGTTAATTATAATATATTTGGAGATCATATTACTATGAAAACGATGGATTAAAACATAAAATATATTACTCCGTAACTAATTTTTTTTTCCGAATATTAATATGAAAACAGGGGATTAAAACATAAAATATACGAAAAATTAATGAATAAATCATATTGGAATAAAAACATGTTTTAAATGGAAATCTACTATAGTTTTATTCATTGATTATCAAATATTCTACGTTTTTATCTCTCTTTATCATAATAATATATTTGAAAATTTTAATAACAGATCTATAAAATTCGATGATTATGATCCCAAAATATAGGGATTGGTCTTCAACTTATTTAAAATTGGTGTAGTTGGTCCTTAAAAAAATCAAAACGACTAAAATACTTTTCGATTTTTGTAAAATTAAAAAAATTTCAGTAAAAAAAAATTGGCCAAATTAGTCCTCAATTTTTTAGTATTTGGACGTTTTGGTCCTTAATAATATTATACCGAAAATACCCTTTAAAAATCGTTGACTAACAATTGACTTACCAAAAAATTAACAGAAGAACCAATTCATCCAAAATTCTATAATTTGATAACCAATTAATTAAAAAAATAAATAAGAGATCAAATTGATCAAATAAATATAATTTGGGGACTAAAAAATTCAATTTTCCTTACGTTTTCCTAATTTTTTCCTTTATTTTTTGTTTAAATAGGACGAACCCAGGCTGCCATATGTGCACCGTAGAAGTCACCAATCATATCCCGCGACGTGGGAAGGAGTCACCTCGCGCGCCGAAGGGGTTACTTTGTTTTTGTGGCTGTGGTAGGGCGAAGAATATAATGCCCACGTCACTCATTAAAGCGCGTGAGAATCACCGACCACTTATACGTGTCAGCCTCTAGTTCTAAACTCCTAATCCACTCGTCAAAGAGAAAGAAGACGCTTTTTCAGAGTCGGAAAGAGGGAAAAAATAGGGATTAAAAAAATTGTCATTTTGATAAATTTTAATATTTTGTTTAATTTTAATGCTGAAAACAAGCAGGACTTTATTAGTGTGATGGAGATAATAGTAGAAAATTATATCAGTATTTTATGGTATAAATCACTTGATTTTTAATAATTAATTTGCATTTAATTTATATTTTTTACTTTTTTTAAAATATAATATTTTCAATGGTCATCTCAATAAAAATACAGTCGTTTCTTGCAATTTTATTTGTATCTTGAAAATCTATCGATAGATTTTTAATATTAGATTATAAAAGAAAATAGGATTATAATTAAAATTATACCAAAAAAAATAATTTCTTTAGGAGATGGGAATGAAATCCACTTTCGATTCGAACTTCCGCGTAATATTTGAAACAGATAAAATCATCAATTCCCACATTGATTCAAAGTTTATCCATTTACCTCGATCTTCGCACAAAATTTCCCAATCAATAAGATTACACACATTTCTCAATTCCAATTCCAATTCCAGTTGGAATTCCTGGAAATTTTGTGAAAAAGATGGGGAGGCAACAGCAGGATTACCAAACCCGGATTTTCTACGAGCTTTCGGCTCTACTTTTGAATATCATTCGGTGGCCGCCGACGTCGATCGATTTCTCCGATCAGTCTGGCCAGCGGCGGAGGTGGGAGGGGCTGTCGTTCCAGAACATAACGCCGGCGGGATTTGCTTCGCTGCTCCTGGGGATATCGCTGTCGATGATGCTGTGTGGATCAGTGACGTTCTTCCTTGGTTTTATGTTGATGCCTTGGGTTCTCGGATTGGTGATTGTTTTGTATTTTGTGGGGATTGTTTCGACCATTTCGATGATTGGCAGAGCCATTATGTGTCCTAATTCTGCGCCCAGGAAGGACTTTCCTTGTAAGGATTCTTACCATCTTCAATATTGAGTTTCTTTTTTTGATTGATTTGTTGATTAAATTGAAGGCGTAGCTTCTTTTATGATCTAATTTATTATCATTTTTTGCAACTAATTGTAGTGGTAAGACCATTGGCTTTGTTGTGTTGGTACCGTTTTTTGGTTGAATTTGTTGATGCATTTTATTGTTTCTTTGTTAATGTTTAGAACTTAAGTTAGAAATTGAAGATTCTTGTGTAGTGTGATTTTGTTCTCTTATTTGATTTTGGTTTCTCCATTAAGGAAAATTACCTTCAATTTGAGATCTTTTGAGCAAAATCTAGTACTAATCCTTCTAGAGCATTCCTGAAACTCTTGCCCTACTAGTATGATAGTAGATGTACTCAGATTCTCCTCGTCGGCCCCAGATCACGATTCTTGTAGTTTTATACCTGGGATTGGGAAGTCATGTTTCTCGATTCATTATAGACTGACTTCCTGCTAATTCTCTTTCCTCTTAGGACATGAATAGGGAGTATTTTCTACCATCCTTCAGAATGCTGGCAATTCTCACGAGTTGTTTCAAGTTTCTTTGATCCAAGTGTGGTTAAAGTATCATACGGAATTAGTCTATAGCTGAGGAGTAGATTTTAGATATGTAACTTAGCTACCTTCGGTTGAGACAGAGCAGGGATCATTTAGCGTTTTGCTCGGATTCTTTGATCCGTAATCTATCACAATGTTTGTGGTTGTTTGAGTTTCTAATTGATGGCCCTGAGGTTGTATTACACTTGTCCAAAAGTTGGTTACTTCTCCAATTCTTTGAAATTTTAGGCTTGAGATTATGAGGGGCAAAGTACATACGAATCCTTTCGACTAATCATATATTTCAATAACCTATCAATCGATACCTATGTGTGACATGTCTCAATTATTCCTCCACATGCAATGGCTTAGGAATTACTCCCTCCGTTCTATTATTTGTGGTTCACTTTCTCGATTGGGATGTCCTACTAAAAGTGGTTCAGAACCAAATTGGCAAAAAATTAATGCATTCTGAGTTATTTTATCATTTCTCTCTCCTACTTTATCATCTACTCTCATAATATTACTCATTTTCTCTCCTACTTTATCATCTACTCCCCCTCACTATCTCACTCATCTTCTTTCTCCTACTTTATCATCTAGCCCTCTCATACGTTATCATTTATTTTCTTAATTCTCATGCCGAAAAGTTTTGAGCCGCTTTTAGCGGGACGGAGGGAGTATTACCTTTCATAACTTGACGAAGATATCATTGTAGATCGTACTATCTTTCTCCTAATGGAAGTATATATATTGGAGTTCCACTATTTGTCAGATATCTTCTGGCTTTATCCACTGTGAAGTACATGTTATACTTCCAAGCATGTAATGCATATCTGTAGGCTGAAAGAAAGCAGCTACTACGTAATATAGTTCCGTTTTACTACTTTTTCATGTGTATTTATGTACGATGACTCGTCATTTCTTGAAGATGTAACTGATCTCATCTTTGGCCTGCATTGCAGCCTGGAAGCTGTTGTAGAACAGGCATGGCGATGAACTTGGCAGCGGTGTTGCACATTCGTATTTACGGTTCCGGTTGTGGAGCTGTGGGTATCTCTCTCTCTCTCTCTCTTGATGGATTCATGAAATTGAAGAAAGAAACACTCTTTGCATTATTTGAAGGTGAAACATTCAATTTAGCTTCTTCTTTTTCTGGTTAGGTGGATCAGCCACGGTATATTTATTTTCCACATGTTTTATTTCCTGAGAGACGTTTTTGTTTTTGAGTTTATTATGTGTATATATTAATATAGACTGTGCATGATAATTCTTCTCTTTTGGAAATGGATTTTGTTTATGATTTTCGGCATTGCGAGTTTTGTAGTCCGTTTTGTGCTGTATTACGTTATTGGCCGACTTTTGTTCTGTTTTTAATGATTTAAGTTGGGGAAATAATTTTGTGATGTGTGACAAATAAGTCATTAGTTGCGACGAGATAGAATCTATCATAGATTTGCTTTTGTCGATCTTGTGGATTTCGTGGTTTGGGTTAATACATCATTATTTTTTATACGTTTTTCTTGTCTTTAATAACAAATGTCTAAAATTGAACTCCGCTTCCACTGCAAAGCTTGATATATATAGATATCAATTAAATATTCCCTTCGTCCATTAGTAATGTTTGAGTTGTCACATTATAAATGTCTTTTTTAAGAAAAGATATAAAAGTACGCCATAAAAATTTACCACTTAAAAAGTACAAATACAATATCAATTTCTCAAAAAGAAAAAGTACTTTTATCCTGTTCGACTTGTCTTGTTTCTTTTCGGCACGGAGATTAAGATGAGTGGATAGTTGGGTGTTGATGAGTGGGTAATTGTGTGTAAAGAAGTAGGTTCCACAAAGGAAAAAGTGATAGGTTGTGTAGTAATTATTTTCTTTTTTTGAAAACGAGATAAGTGGGGTGGGAGAACCCGAAAAGGAAAACAAGACAAATCAAATGGTACGGAGAGAGTATGTCATAATAACTTTTCCGAAAGAAATAGGATATAAGAAAAATATCAATATCTCAAATTTATTACCAAAAATGAGAAATTCGTCGACAGCAGGGTTCGAACCTGCGCGGGCGAAGCCCAACAGATTTCAAGTCTGTCTGCTTAACCACTCGGACATATCGACGATGTACTTAGAAAGATTTAGTAAAATTATTTTAGCGGATATGCAAAGGATATCTATTTTCGTGGAAAAAATAAGGTCATTCTTTCTAGGAATGCCACATTTCTTGATGAAGAGCGTCTAGAAAGAAGTAGGTCGTAGTGAAATAGATCTTGAAGAAATTCAAAAACCACAAAATGACGTTCAGGTTGAAAACTTGATGGATGATCGAACAATTACTCAGTGGGAGTTATTCAGGATATTGTGTATGATAGTTTGATACTAAGAGCATCATCTACATCCATTGAGATAAGAAGCATTAGAGAAAGTGCAAGTTTGCAAAATTCTCCATTACGAGGGGAAGTGAGACATTAAATGTTACACCTCAACGTGAAGAGCACAAGTGTAACATCCCACTTCCTTTTTAATTTAAAATAGCATTATAAATAAATAAAAGTTATATTAATATTAACAGTCATTTATCTTGAGAACATATAAAAATCCCATTCATTTTCTTTCATAAACATTTTAGGCCTTCCTTTATAATGTCTCGTCAGCCCATTTCCTTGAAAATCCGTCCATAATAACATTAAACATATAGTGGCAGAATTGGTCGGTCTTATATCTATTCGTGGTTTTTACTCATTGCTCATATTGAATGCTTATTTAATGTGCATTAAGTCAGATTAACCGTAAAGTATCACCTAATTACTATCCTTGATATTGTTTGGCTTATAGAGTTATAGTCTGGTAGAATGTGTTGTGAATGCATACTTTTATGTAATTGCTGCAGGCTATTTCTGATATATCAGCAATATCAGGTAGATATTGCTAGTCACGATGTAAATAAATATCAGACAGACAAGATGCTACAGATTCTGCGAAATCCTACGTAGGAACAGCCACTTTAAGTGCTCATATTGCACGACAACATATGACATATCGATTTCTCTTGAGGCTGGGTAGATAAAAAACAAACTTCTGGCAGACTGGGCTCACCTGACATGGAAAGAAGTAACGAATCAACATAAACATAATCCGAGCTACTTACGGAATTAGAATTAGCCCGCAACAATGATACAGAGCTATCAGTTTCTTCCAAGTTGTATAGATACGACAGAAACCCCAAAAAACTGTACTTATTTGCTCACAGTTGCATGTTTTAAACAAATTTAAGAGCAAAGCATATCAAACATCGTTTTAGTAACTAATTGAGTTGCAGGCTAGTTCCGGAACTCCATTCAGATGTTCCATCAAACTTACAAGAATCAACCCATGAGGTGTCTTAATAAGGAAATTACTGCTTTCCATAAGTAGAAACTTAGGGGTTTGAACACTTACAGTAGTATGTAACAGCAGCTAGCGTGTTTTTCCCCATACTGGGACTTCCAATCTAAGTGCCCTTAGAATTATTCTGTATCCATACATTTGGTAAGTGAAAAATACAACATTAAGTAATAGCGACTGTACTTCAATGCATGTAGAGGGGTATGAATGACCAACACCACTTCTCCCAAAGTGATTGAAGACTGGCTTAAAATTAATTCAATCCATATCTCATCATCTCAATGAAACTGAACTTAATGCAAACGCAAAAAAAAGAAATGGTAGAAAGTTTTAGCTGATGGACTGAGAAGGGACAGTAAGTTATGCAGGGAATACCTATCACATCATCAATCCAGAAAGACAGTAAACAAATAACTATAGATCAAGCTCCATCCACTTATATGTACAGAATTTTAACTTAAAATGGCTAGCATGTTTTGGGGTGAGTAAATTACTCTTCATGATTTTAAAATCTACCACAGCACCACTAGCTATGTTTCTTATTTACTCACAGCAAAATCTTTTTGGGGTCTCACTAGATCCAAGTTCCAGCCAGTTGCAAACAAATAGTACAACTTCAACATGCATTACATATGCTTCAAGACGAGTTATTGGAAGAAACAATTGACCTAATATTACACAAAATGACACTCAAACAAAGTTTCTCTGTAATAAAAATTAAAATAAAAAGTAAAAAATATGACTGCAGTTTACTTAAATTGTATACCTCTTATTCATATATAGATCATTATTTAAAATTTTAATTTTATTTTTACCCTTGATTCCAGAACTTTTACGCTGTCGCTGTAGTACTGATTTGGATGATTGATTCCCTGATCACAAGAAGTCCCATGTACAGCTTCGAATGTTAAGGTACATGCCAACTGCATACAAACCTCAAAGTCATGACTCATACCCAAAGGAGGGGCGGGGGCAGGTGCAAACATGCAAGCAAATTTTGTTAGCAATCAATAACCTGATAGTGCCTATTCCGCACTTTATCCATCACATCCTCGAGCGCCCTGTTGCCTACCCCCATCTTATTAAGTGCTGCTCTCAAATTCTCCTCACTGCTCAGGCAATATTATATGGCTTTCTTCGATCAGTTTATCGAGAAAAAGAGAAGGCAATTGTAAATGCAATGGTAAGCAAATGTGGAATACCATGTTTCTTGTTCTTTTTGGTTAATAAAGACATAGATTGATTGTTGACTCTAATTAGTATTCTAGTCTAAGAAGTCGTTTGATATCAACTTATCCAAAAAAAAATCCTATATTATTGAGGTCAATGTAATTGTTTGTGTTCAGCTCACTTTAAATCAAGATATGCAAACATGAAAATCAATAAAGACACTCTGATCTTGTAGTGAAAATTGCCATCACAAATTTAAACCAATCTCGACAGCTTATCAGAAAACTAAAAATCATGAAAATAAAAGGGATCTTCGAACAAGTGAACTAAAACAAAAATAATCTTGGAATATATGTATGAAACAAAGATGCATCCATTTCATGCAGATTTGTAAAGCTTTGTTGGTCTGATGAATTCGAAAGCAGTTAAAACAAAATTATTCTTGACAAACTCTTTAAGAAAAAAGTTGTCAAGGGAGGACGATCAAGAGTGAAATTAACTTGCAAATAACTTTATGCATAATTAAATGGGGATGGTGTGATTGAGATGCCATATTAGTATAAATTTGAGATATTTTTTGCTTAGAGTTTAGTAAAGATTCAACGCCACCATATTATAAAGTCATACAGATTGACCTGAAATGACGATACGGACACCCATGTTGATCGCCTACACCTGGTGTTGATAAAATTATCTTATGACATGAATAGGGTGTGTAATCCTGCAACATTGGCGAGTTCAGTGAAAAGAGTTATAACTGCGCTAGCAAACACATAAAGAACGAGTACAACTTTATAGGATCCTGGTTAGCTCTGAAAAAGAAAATATACATAAAATTGCTTTAAATCATGAAACTCTTTCACCTACAGTGATGAAATTAAAAGATAATGGAAATCACATGTGCGCGTGCATGTATAGAGTTGTTTCGGCTGTTTTAGATAGCACGTACCATTCAAAGGTTAAACAAGAGCAGGATCTCAACACGAGAGTGTTTTCACTCCCATGTTTTTCCATTGACAAAGAAGGAAAATATTTCAATGCTGTGAGTCACTATGCAAACCATAAGCACAGGAATTTTCAACACTTACTATAAATATAACAAAACAAAAGCTAGTTTTAAGTAAATTGTTAATTTGATTAAAAAAAAGTATTGACAGTTGAAGGAATGTTTCAAGATCTCGACTCCATAGTGGTTGATGATTACAGAACCAGTGGAAATGAATTACCGTTCTCTTCCCTTCTTTTCCATAATTGTGCCGTATGGTGTATGAGTATTCCTTGTCGAATCTTTCAGCACCAACCTAAAAAAAGTAGCAGAATCCATAGATATATAAATTTGAAGCATGTCAAACAGAATTTTCGTAGTAGTTCACAAGTTTCAGTTTTTCTTCAGTATTTTCTTTATTATTTCCCAAAACTAATTTAGGAGAAAATAAGAATTAAGGAGTGTGAAGCATGTATCTGATTTGTGCTAACAGTAGCATGCACTTGAATAGTTTGTAAGAGATGATTTTGATGGTAGAATAGAACAGTAGAATCAATTTGCTGATATCAATATAGACAATCTACAGACGCCACGAGTAAAAGTAAAATAAAAATAAGCACGGCATGTTTTGACTACCACAAAGATTACAATCTTCTTGAATCTTCTTCAACAGCAATTGGACTCATCACGCGAGTTAACATTTGCGTGAATGATATCAAGGTTCTCCATCTGATACTGAATCGGGAGAAAAATAATTAAAAGAAATGAACTGTGATTACCTTTCTGGAAAATTCTGCTCTCCAAAATGCAAGAGCATCATCAAGCTTGAGTCCAACACCCTAATGACAGATTTAAAAAATATCACTTACATGAGTAGATGTTAAAATCCTGCAATTACTAAATTTTCACCAATCATTTTTTGCTGCCACATAGAGATTATTCTCTGCAGTTACACATTTCTGAACTCATGTCATTTCAAGCATACACTTGCCAACTCTCCTTATTGAAAGAGAGAGAAGCTTCAAAGTTCAAACCAAAATATATTACTTCAAATAAAGCATCGCTAATGATTTGCATGCCTACTAAGATGTCAGAACTGTTCCCTGGCGTTTGAGAAGATAAATGAAATACCAAAAGAAACATATCAATCATTACAAGTAAAAAACCTTGAGAAAGAGACCAAGTTGCATACGCCCTCCATGCTTCAAGTGATGATCCTCCCTAAGCTGAAAAAGAACATAGAATTGAAAGTAAATACATAAACTCGAAGATGGAGCAACTTTCAACAAAACCATTTTCACATCCATGGATCCACTTCTTACCTTCTCAAACAAATGACGCATGCAGAGAGGGAATGAGCTTCTTGCGATTTGATCGATGTCCTTCAGTGATATCTCTGCGTAGTCTTTTGGCTGCAATGGCACTTCATATGTCAATCAACCATATTGAGATGGGCACACGAGCAAATGGAACATTAAATTCTTTCCAGTTACCTGACTATAGTCAGGACCCAAATAACTTGAGGATAGGGCTTCAACAATCTAGGTAAAGCAAGAAAATCAGATGCTAAGGAAATCTGAAAATGGATTGAATTGGAATCATCATGGATACCTACAGGAGTCAGCCGGTCCTTCTCTTGCTCTCTAATCATAGACGTCCATTTTCTGACAGCAATAATACAGGTATGATGTAGAGAATGTGATTCATGTTCACTAATGCAATTTATTTTAAATAAAAAATGGAACTGAGAAGGACCTGTTAGTTAGTACAAGTGCTTTCGAAAGATGGCTGCGATATTGCGTCATGAGGAGGGAAACCACCTGAAAAGAGAATCAGAATTCATCAACAAAGTGATTAAAGAAAACGAAATGCATAGGAAGTGGTTGAGCAGCGCATTCACCTGATTCATAGCAACATAGGCATACCCCTTCATGATAAATACTCGTCGACTTGCTACGAGATCAGGAACTTGTTCAAATGGCACCTTTATTTATGACGAAGGTAAATAAGATCCAACGAAACAAAAGTCAGCGTAGTCAATATAATAATGCAGAGTTATGTTTGATTCTGTATTCTATTGTCCTTAGTGAAATTATTTAACTATTATCAGCAGCAAAATACCCCTTATTAGGAACGAGAGGAAGTTAGTAACTACCTTGTAATACATGGTATCAGCTGCAGTGACAAATATATAAAAGAAGACCACCAGAAGAAATAAAATTAGCAAGGGACTAAAATCTGGCTCAGTTTTCTAGGAAGTACGAACAAACATACCGCTGGAACCTGTGGAGCGTGCTACTTGGTTCAATTTTTCTTTTACATTCTGCAAGCAAACCAGAAGAAGATCTGCTTTATTATTGACATAAGTTAATATGAGCTTGAATATGTTGAAACTATACTAAAAGAGGTATCATATGTAAGATAATCCCTTCAGAAACATGTTATCACATCATTTACCTCATATTCTGCATTGCTTACAGCTTTGTAAGGCAGGTTAAATTCTGTCAGTAATGCTTTCTAGTGAGGAAACCCAGATAGAAGAGGTCAGTCATGAAATAGAATTATTTCAAGAATAATAACACGTACAGAATCTGATCATGGTACAGTAGTATCACACCTGAGACTCCAGAGTTTCTTGTAGAAAGCGATACCGAAACAGTGTTGTCTCCATCGAAAGGAACCATTTTCTTAATTCCTCCCTTCCAAAAATTCAACCGAAAAAATAAGATAAAAACCTAATCATGCTATTACTGGGAGCAAGAAATGTAAGCGGGGCAGTAGGAAAAGAACTAAAGGTTTCTCTTACTCTCTGCAGTAGACAAGGCGCAGAACAAAGTGGGAAATGATATCCTTGTTGACAGCTTCAGATGCTTCTGGGTGACTCATGTTTGTCTTCCAAAGTTCCTTTACCTGTTTCGCAAACCATCAAAATCAAACCAGAGAGCAAAATTATAAAATATAATATCCCCCTGTTATCTATAACGTATTAGAAAGGACACAGCTATGAAGGTTCTGTTATTACCAGATTTTCCACCTCATTTGGTTTCTTCCCTCGGGATAATCCATCTGAAATTCCTTTAAGAACTGCAGAGAACAATCAAAACAATTTGAGGTGAACTCGTACATTCCCAACGAAGAAACACTTGTCATTGGGAACGCCAGCACGATCCATAATGCATAATAAGAAAGCCCGAAGTGGATGACACTTTGCGCAAACTCAAAAAGAAGAACCAAAACTAATCCACGAGAAAAGCCTAAACTCAGAGCAAAAGTCCAAAAGATTCCTAAAGAACAACTCGAAGAACATAAAGAAACTATGGTTTCAAGAAGGAAAATGCAACTCAGAAACTGCTCGATTCCGAGTTCTTTGATATTGAGTACACTCAAATTACTCAATTCATGCTTTAAGAAAACGAAACCCCAAGAAGGCATCCGGGAAACAATAAGCTAAATTCACATGTAGCCAAGTTCCTCACTAATTCCAACTCCACAAGCTCAATCAAGAATCCAAATATATATTGAATACCTCGTGCTAGTCACCTAACAAAGAAGGGGATTACAAAAATCAGAATAAAAAGAATCCGTCTTCCTTTATCTTCCCATCCAGCAACCACGCACCGAAATTCACCGCAGCCAGTTAATAACTAGCGCACTCTTCTAAGAAGAAACCCAATTTCTAGAGCTCAATCTAATATTTCCAAACACAAAACAAGTAGTGCAGTAAAATACACGAACTCAACATCAATCAAACACACACAAACCTCGGAGACGATGAACAGCATATAGCTCAAAATCTTCAAGCCGGACTTCTAGTTCCGGTGCCGATCGGTACAGCGGGATGGTTGGAACGGCGTCTCCCGCGGAGGGTAGCAAGGACTTCCTGCGAGACCCGACGATTTCCATTTACGGGAACCAATTACTATTGGAAAATAGCAGATCTGAGATTTGTACGACGATAGAGAGGAACGGAGACTCGAATCGATATCGTAAAGGGAATTGGGGATTACGCTTATGCAAACGCACACAAGAGAAAAATGGCGGGAAACGGTTCCCTCCAATTTGGTTTTGGTCTGGGCTTCAACACAGAGCCCGTTTCATAAAATGGGCTTGTAAGAAGAAAACGAGTTGGAAATTGGAGAAATGACAAAAATACTCCCATATTCTTTAAAATATTGCAGCAAAACCCCTCACGTCAAAATTAACAGTGCATTTATCTCAATTGCTACTAAATTTATCTCAATTGCTACTAAATTTTTGGTAGTGTTAGTATCTACATAAAATTATTAAACTAGACGAGGCAAAATCTTAAACACTAGATAAAAATTGAAAGAAAATGTGAATTTTGAAGAATTGAGAAGAAATCGATTGATGCATATACTTGTGAATTTATCACCAATTAAATATTATATGCACACTATAAGAGTATTTGAACATTGTATATCAACAAAAATATAAATTTTGCATAGACACATTCACGCCGAATGAAATACAAGTGTTTAATGTTAGGGGTTTTCTCCCAGCAAATTTAAGAACAAGAGGGTATCTTTTAGTACTATAAAAAGACACAATTATGATATTTATAACCATTTTTATAGTCCATCCGTCACATAATTCTTGCTTCACTTTTCTTTATTACTCCATTTCAAAAACTAACAAATTATTACACACTTCATTTGAAGATCCCATATCTTTACACACAACTTTACATCTCTCTTTAAAAACCGTGATAAAAAGTTTTTAAACAAGAATTGTAGAACTGAGGGAGCATTATAAATACGATTGGATTTAATCATATCATCTGGAAATCCAACCAAGCAGATGAAAGAAAAAGAAATGAGGTTTTTCTTTTATTTACCTTTCTTCTACTAATTTCTAAAACTGTTCCCATCTCTTGCAACTTCAGCAAGTAGTCAAGATCTAATTGGTGATGCACAAGACTACAAAATTCGGGTAAACTCATCTCACATATAAGCAGAGCAGGGATAAACCTAACAAGGGGTATAAAACTATGAGCTAAAATCTACTTGGAAGACGGCACCACGCTGCGGCTTCTCGCAAGCAACCCGGTGAATCTACCCAACAAACTACTCGTCGAGCCCTCGATGTTTGTTTCTTCAGAACCACGGGAATCCAGGGGACTGCTCGGTTCAACATCGGTAGATGGTCTGTACAGATCCTGCAAAAGACAAACATAAGAGCAGCCGCGAAAGACAGGTTAAATATGATGTTTCATTACCTTTAGGCCTGAAGCAGAATGGGAATGCAGAAACGCAGTATGATTCTGAAGAGATCCATTTGCAGTAGAAGGCGACGGTGGCTCGCCTATGGCCTTGATGGGTAACGACACAGCCTGAGAAGCACGAGAAGACTAAAAATAAATATCCAAGAAATGTATGCTTGCTCGCAAAAGGATTTGATTGGCATTCAGGAACTTAAAGTTTTACCCTTGATGGAGATACTCTTGGCAATTCAAGAGCCGGCCTAGAGGAACTAGATGTGGCTCCCTGCAGAAAATGTTATAATGGTTAGGAAAGACGTATTAAATATTAATGCAGACAGAAGCACGCCGAGTCTGTGTTCTTGCCTCAATTTGCTCCATGTTTCTGCTACTTTCAAGATTCTTTGCATAACCTACCAAGCTTCCAACTCCAGCGTTCAATAGATTCTACATAAACGATATTAAGGTATCACCATTACAAAAAAGAATAATGATATGCAACTAAGAGACGGAATATTGGAAGTAATTGTGAACAGTACCTGTTTGTTTTCTATCCTGCTAATCTTAGTTTCCTTGACAAGAAAAGGTTTAAAAGTTCATTTCAGCATCACTAAATTACAATAAGATTCCAAAAGAGAGAAATTAAGGTTGTGAAGGGAGAGATTAATCACCAGAGACAACACTACATGATGAACAGACTGGAAATCTGACCCAATATCTTTCACATCACCTCGAAGTTTAGACACCTGTACAACATTGTTAGTAACTCGACAGGAATCAGGAATATGTGAAAAACTTGACCGCTGATGAAAATTATCATTTTGTCTAACCTCTTCTCTTGTTGCTATAGTATTATCAGCACATTCATCAAGTTTACAATCTACACGGTCTATTCTTGAGGATAAGTGTCTCTTAGTGACCTGTGGAGTTCAAGAGAAGTCAATACAGGCATGGTACAGATACTACACATTAAAAGACATAGAGGCCAAGATAAAATGCATTCACCCATGCATCTCATTTGATAAATTGCTTAACTTTATAACCTTTTAAATCAGATCAAAGATGGGCAATATGAATATAGGGAGCTGAATAAGGCATTCTAGGAGAAAGGATGACATGCAAGAATTATTGTGTGTGAACAGTCGTAAACCATAACCACAATATGACATTTACTCAAATGCAATAATTGCAAAGCAAACAGTACATAATGTTTCCAGGTTCATGCATAGGTTAAATAAAATGCTGCAATTGCACCCAATCCAGGTGTTACGGCTATTTTAACAAAAGTGGTGCATAGCATCTGCAAAATCAGTACACATTCGCATCTTTAATGAACATGTGCTAAGAACTGGGAAAAAAAAAAGAATATTTCAATAATAGAGGTGAAAAATAGCAGGAAGGGCACCAATCAAAGCAAAGAAATTCACAAAGGCATTGCAATAACAAGTAAATGAAGGAGAAACATTATGAAATTCATAGATGTGTCATTGTGTCTATCAAATAAAAGCTTTGGATGATGAATGAAACCACACTCAAGAGAAAACATTAAGTCTTCATTTTAATAGGTAAGTCCAGATATATGAGCATAACAATAAACATGACTTGCCGACACTGAGGAGTAAACTGTCTCAAGCTGTTTAGCTACGGAAGCACATGCATCATTTAAGCCACGCCTTGTTGCAAACATCATATCAGAAAGTTTCCAACCCTGAAAATGAAAAAGTATGCAATAGTGGCACCAATCAGCCAGGAGGATAGGGTAATGGAAAATGGAAATGCATACTCCAAGTAATCTACATAAATGGCATTGGGTAAACTGAGATACTGAACCTTGTTAACAGGAATTTTTCAAGCACCATGAGGTTCTTCATCATTTATTAGACCAATAGTTCTAGCTCGCATCTTTCGGCAATAAGTGCTTAGAGGTACTCATACACATCACCATATTGGTGGCATAGATAAATATTGATACAACCATACTCCGATATGCTCTATGGTACAAAGTACTATATTATTCTATAACTGAATCAGCAAAGACTTAGTGGGTGTTTGGAGTAGCTGAAGCTTATTGATAAGTGCTGAAAGCTGCTGAAAGCAGCTTATTTGAAAATCAGTTAGTGTTTGGAAATAAGTGCTGAAAGCTGCTGAAAGTGGGGAAAATAGTGTTTGGAAATATTGCTGATAGAAATAGCTTATTGTTACTTTTTAATAGAAATGTATGTTTTGTCCTCAGTGTTACTAATTAATATTTATAATAAATAATAAAATTCACAAATAATTATTATTTAATATTTATTTTTTGCTTACAATTTCAATCTAATACTACAAAATACTAAATTAGTAAAATATATTCTCACAAAGTAGGGTTAGGAAGGTTAATTTTTGGAATTAAATAAAATTAGTAAGGGTAATTTCGTCCGAAAAATACGTAAGCTATAAGCTAAAAGCTCGAAGCTGGGGTGAAGCAGCTTCGACAGATTCTCTAAAATCGACCCCATTTTAGAGAATCTCGGCTTTAAGCCGGGACTTCCAAACACTACGACACAAGCTTAAAGCTGAAGCAGCTTAAAAAAAGCTTTTCCAAACACCCCCTTAACCTCGAGGCAAGCATAACTTGCATCCAGACAAATAAAATGAGGAAAAAGTTCAAGAAATCTACAGAAAATACCGTCTAAATACATCATTATGTTTTCGCTGGAGAAAAACAAGAAATGAAATTACCTTCCACCAAATGTAGCCATATCCAACAACTACAGTAATAATTACTACGCCATATTTTCCAGATGCTGTAAGAAGTACGAGGAGATAAAGTCAGAAGATAGTACCATATTAATCATTTCCAAAAGGAAATCAAGGTCAAGGTAAACAACCAGGCTTTCTAAACGAAATACATAGAAACAGTAAAAGACTATTGAAGCTTAACAAACCCATACGTGCTTTTGCTTTGGCTTAGAGCAGAAACATAATTAGTAGAACAATAATAGTTTCATTATACTAAAGAAGAAGAACAAGCATTTAAAGAGAATATTCCCATATGGGTTCATTTTATATCACAAGCACAAACAGTAACCTTTTGCAAAGTGAGAACCAATCTCTTATCGCAGAAAAAATAAAGTATTTGCAATATCTTGGCATATAATATTGAAAGAACCAACAAAGAGAAAATATAGAGCTTCAAAGTAGATTGTTATTTAGTATTTACCAGTATGATTCTGTGCAAGGAAACATGCTAGCAGGTATTTAAAAGTTGATATTGAAAAGCTCAGTAAAATGACAGCTTGAAAGAGCACAGGCAGATTATGAAAAGTAAAATGTGATTGTCAACATATAAAGAATGCTGATAGAGGATATATCCTATTGGGGTTACACCATCCAATCCTATGAAGTATGCAACAATCACACCATAACATAAATCAACAAAGATTCAACAACAAAATTGGTTGAGTTAACATTTGCTATCATTTTATCCAAGTATCAGTAGAGTGACCTGATCGATCTCCTGCAATAATTGTAACAGATTTACTTGATGCCAGAATTTGCAGCTCTTCTCGCAAGCTGTTAACCTGGAAAGGTCAAAGCTCACCAGTTTATTAGATATTAGATATCAGCTTTATCAAAAAAGTTAATAATTAATGACGTCATTCTACCAGAACTATGGATAGACAAAGACAACAAACATAGTTTCAAACAAGCACATTAAACTTTTACTCCCTCTGTCCCATTATTGTTGGTTTGTTTCTTTTCGGCATGAAGATTAAGAAAGTGGTGGAGATGTGTTAAAGTGGTGGGGGTCCACTTATTTGAAGTTATTGTGGTTCACAAATTATTTCTATTTTCGGAAACAAAACAACAACAATGGAACAACCCGAAAAGGAAAACAAGCCAACAATAATGGGATGGAAGGAGTATATAACTATTTGAAGTATGCACCATTAGAAGACCTGAGCTTATGAGAAAATAACTATTATTTCAACTGCAATACAACAATTTATTTCTTTCTCCGTTTTATTAATTAAAATACCACTGTATCAACTATTCTTAACCATATGCTAGTAGATTGAGAAACAAGACTATATTAAATGTTCTTTTATATTCTTCAGTGAAGCCCAACCAAAACTTGCGAACAAAGAAAATGTAGTCTAACTAAGAGAAGCCGTCAAGATAATAAAAGTTTACATTGAAAGACAAAAAAGTAAATATATATCTCGATATGGGGAAATAACTCTCTAGTTGACAAGAGAATAAAAGCAATCAAGTGATCATGGAGTGAATTAAATCCAAACCTGCTGCATCAAAGAATCATTTTTGGGTTGGGGACGGGAAGTAGTTGAATCATCTTGTTTCAGCTGCTTGTAAACAATCTGCCAGTTCATGCAAGGATAAGAAATAAGAGAATATAATCCACGCTACACGGACTTACAAATTATATTACGAAGTTCAAATTACCTTAAATGCACCAGACAAAAAATCAGAAACGTTAGATACCCGGCCCTCTTTAGCTAGAACAGACCCCACAAGGCCTGCATATGTTGGGTAAGTGTCGTCAGTTGAAGTGTAAACATTCACACACAACCAAAAGTACAAATGCACGTCTTTATTTATCATAACAGTTGAATGCATTACCAACTAGAGTCCAGTAATGAAGTTAAGGTACTAAAAATTAAACACAACAAACAAGTAAAAGTATTATACAGAAGAAAACGCTAGTTGTGGGAAATAATTATCCTTCATAGTTCAGACTCATTTTAAAATAATTAACATAAACATAAAAAGCATGTAAACACTAAGGTAGCACCTAGCTCCTCATCTGCAGATTCCATATACAACTACCAGCTCTCCAGGAACCAATAAAACATGCCACCAAACACGAATCAATAACCGAATTAAAATGTAGTAATTTTATTTAATGTTCAAATAAAGTAACTACTTTGTTCCCTGCATGGCAACCGATCTCCATACTGATACAAATCACTCAATATTCAACCTAGCTTGAACGTTATGAGTTACACTACAAAAATTAATTTATAGCAAACCTAAAAATTAAGCATAAACTAGAGCACTATCAGATAATCTGAATTAGATCCATGGATACACTCGGTACACAAAACCCGCGAAAATAATAACAGTATAAGCTTCGCAAAATTTTAATAAATCAAGAATTGCATAAATAAAAAAGGCATTACCTGCACCCACGATGAGCGTGAGCTTGCCGATAGGTAACGCCATCGGAGCTAGTCATACAAAACAAGCGACTTCTAAATAAATTTTGCAAAAGAAACCATGTGCATAATAAATTGTCGAGGGGGAAAAATTAGGATCAATCCAAACAAAAAGAACTCCGAGAGTGAAGGATAAGAGAGACGAGATTTAGGTTATTATTATCGACTGCAGTCGAGAAACCCTATTTTAGACATTTTTCAGATTGGAAATAGTGAAATCGGAGTGGCGGTAGCGGAAAAAAAATTAGAATTGGCATGTCCCTCGCTGTCGTGTTCGGCAAGAAGTCATATTCTAATTTGGTTTTATAATTTTGGTTTAAAATGGCAACAAATCATGAAATCCGCGAATATCTTTTCTAATTAGAAAATTAAAAATGTATCTGTTCGAAATAAAATCAAAACAACCATGACCTATCAGATTTATCTATGGTAGTCTCTATTGGGATATAGATGTGTAGATTCTTGGATTAATGTACTCAAATACTATATAATTGGTAAATTATTGAAACACAATATATATAATAAAAAGAAAAAAGAATTCATATATTTGACGAGGGTAACCACAACTAAAAAAATTGTATAGACTAAGCACCAACGCTATTATTCCAAGAATTCCATATTTTAACATTATTTACCCAAGTCTAACCATAAGTATAATAGTGTCGTCCAAATTTAACTTGAGATATATTATTCTATTTTGATATATATAAATGGAAAGATATAATTGAAAGTTTCAAACCACTAATACGTAAGCTTAATTAATACTCCCTCCATCCCATTTAATGTATTCCTTTACAGGACGTTCCACTTAAAATGATACATTTCTGACAAAAGGAAATAAATTACTTCTCTAAACTACTCACTAATTACTCCACTAATTAGACATAACCTAATTACACCTATCCAACCCAACCCTACCAGTAAACATTTCATTTATGAATATCCACTAGTTCTTGCTCCGCCTCCCTCCCAAATTCGAAACCCTACTTTGCTTCCCTCCGAATCCTCCCTTCGTGTTGGATATGAGTCAGTAGATTGATACTCAACTGTTCTAGGGTTAAAAGAAATTGGGGGAAATCATAGTAGTACTATGGAATTGAAGATCCCAAAACCGAGCTGATATCAGTAGATTAGTGTGTCGATAGGATTAGCTGATGTATAGGTTAGACTTGATGTAATGCTTATTATTTTGTCTAAGTCCCTGCACGGGGTAGTTGTTGAACCGATCTTCCGCCGAAGATACTTTTCGAACCCCACGTCATCGGTGTAATCGCTTGCATTCTTCGTCGGCGGTGATATCAAACTCGAGTTGAAGATCCCGCATCGACCGACCGGACCTCGCAGAAGCATTCTCTACAAGCCGATGGTCATCGGTAGAAGAACCAAGGCAAGCAGTATACCTTCGCGATCGACCAACCGTCTATCGAAGCTCACTTTATCGGTCGCGACGACTCACCGAAGAAGACAGACTTTCGAGCATCGTATCCAGACGTAAAGCGACCCAAAGACTTAAAGTCCCTTCAAATGTTCGGCGAGAAGACATACGAGGTAGTTTGAACGGTCAACTCGACACTCACCAACTACAAACCTCGACCAATGAGAAGCCGACAACGCTTACCTACTCTACACAAGTAAAGTCGCTCTCATGAACGCCGCATTAACCGCCCCGCCGCAACAAAGTTGAATAGTGGCCGTTTTCTTTGGACGCTTGTGACACGTGGCATCGTCGTCTCCAACGGACATATGCCACAACTCACAACTATAAATAGAGAAGGATTTGAAGATTTCAAATAGAGGAATATACGCGAAATCAAGGGAAATCATTCAAGCTCACAACGCTCTAGAACCTTCAAGCTTATCCGAGAGACGAACTAGTTTTCATAGAACACTTCTTGTAGTTCATCTCTCAGGGCACTTTGATCCCTTTCTTCTCTAGACTAAGCTCATTGCTAGATTCATAGCTTAGATCCGAAGGAGTTCACATTTAGTGAATTGTTCTTGTTGTAAGAACTCCTTCTCGGTTGGAGAATATTCCCTCCCTTCTAAACTTAGGTTTAGATTGTAAAGTCGCTAAGGACTATAACTTAGAGGGACTGTCCGGCCGCACGTATCCCCGCTCGAGGCTTGCTCGAGAATAATCAACAAGTTCTCCCCGCCTTGTTCGGGACCGTGGACGTAGGATCTTGCGTATCCGAACCACGTTAAATCGCTTGTGTTCATTTACTGTTTTATTGCATAGCATACAACTGACTTGAAAATCATAAGTTTGCATAAAACATATTTTATAAAGTGCACAACCAAAAGATTTAACTTGCAAAAACGCGTTTTCAAAAGAGACGACTACGGGCCTAACACTTATCCGCACTACAGTCTCCGACTGAGTTTCGTAATACCGACATCGGTCGGTAGAAGAGCTCGAAGCCGACTCACTTTGACCCCCAGTGATCGAAGGCTTACTTGGCACTGTTCATCGATTCTGCAAACATCGCCTTCACTGACCTTCACCGAGAAAAAGAAACAAAGCTCGAGTGTATTCACCCCCCCCCTCTACACCTGACTTTTCGTCTCCGGACCAACACTTCGCAACCCCTCCGCTATGATGAACCGTCTATCCTCCAATGAGCCACTGTCGCCATCATCATGGTTTCTTCATATCAACCTTCTTCTGGATATGAGAACTATGAATTCGATTCTCATTGTTCTGTTACTCTTTTCTTATGATTCTGTGGCAAGAGTACTCGTGGAAAATTGAGTAATTGGTCTTGAGATGATAGAATGCATGCTCACACTTAGGTTGTTTTAGGTGATCCATATGATGGCAACCATTTCTAATTCTGATTCAGTTTGTTGAAACTTATTTCATTGTGCATGCTAATCGGCTAGTATTATCTACGCAATTAGGTCTCTGTCTGGTCTGTTTGAACAGGTTGTATTGTTGGTTACTCAAATGTTTGATATGTTATTGTCTAGCTTGAAGAAGTTGTAGTGTTGGGTATATTAAATGCTAGAACAAGCTTTAGTGTTATTCAAATGCTTGAAGAAGTTGTAGTGTTATTTGTCTTGCTTGAACAAGTTCTGACTCTACTTGTTGTTCCTTTATGTATTAAAATTGAATTGCATATTGTGTAGGAATAATAGGGTTTACAGTAAGGCTACCTTCCTCCTGGTGTGTTGTCGCGGCTCCGATTGTTGCTCCTGTGTCAGATCTTCTGATCTGTGTCCCGGCCTTTTTCTCCCTCTGGGTGGTCAGAGATCTGAAGAAAATAAATTTTTCTCTCTCTCATAAATCACGCCTGGCGTGAATAATTTTATGAATCTCTGTATTCTGTTCTGAACAGAATACTAATATATATAGGCTTCAAAAACCTATATAATATTAATATATTATGACCCATTAATTTAATTATAATCCAATGGGCTTCTATTAAATCAGCCCATAATATAATTAATTAATTTATTGGGCTACTAATATTTATCAATTAATTGGCCCAGCCAATTAATTCCAGATAAATAACATTATTAAATAATGTAAAATACATTAATCCATTAATAATGAATTCTGAGAGATAATAAATTACTAGGCAACTAATTGGGCCAGATCAGGGATCCAATACAAGAAATAAAGCTGGGCCTCCAATTAATTAATTATCCATGTTCACCTTGAGCAAAATTAATTAATTAACACGATTCATTCCACTAGAGAATCCGTGCTGACTTACCCCTTTATCCCAATTTGAGCAAGGGCTTGTATTTTAGACTTAATCGATCTCCGTATTTAAGATAGAAATATCCGTTAATTAATTAAGCTTACCGACCGCTTAAATTAATTAACATCTTGTATTCCCGAGTAGTACCACTCGACCTTATTAACACACCCGAACTTAATCAACCGTAGGGTTTAGTGTGCTAATCCTTTCGAGTTCCTCGGGGGATATTATCAACCCATTCCCGGGATACGGCCGCAAGATACGGACAACCGGCTGAGCCACAAATGACTACTAACACCCAAGATACGTAGATCCGGTCGCTCATTGGACGTTCACCATAGTAGGTCAAAGTGATAGATAGCCAAATGCACTCGGTGAAGTCTTACCAAGCTTAAGATCAGCTAAGTCACCGAGATCTTGGTTCTCCACTAAGGTCGGTTAGGAGAACACATCTCACCGTGATCCTTCAATACACCACCTTAAGTGTACCAAGAAAGACAAGCAACTAAGACAAGCCACTTCTTATCTAAATCAGTAGCTTAAACCGACAACTTCATCCTTAAGTTGTCTCATTGTGTTAACTTGTTTATATCTTGTCAGTTCAACCAATTTGTGTTGTCTTCTGTGATACCCGACACACCACACAAATCTAACTTTTATACAAGATAAAGGATAACATGTGCAAATATACATATTTATCAGATAGGAGAATAAAACAGTGGTAAGGACAAAAACACATTGTATACAAGCATAAAAGTGCTTCCAGTATACAAAATCCCAACAATTCTCCCACTTATACTAAAGTAAACTTTTAGTATACAATGTGTCTATATCTCAGCTATCTAGGTACAAACTAGTACCCAGCTATATCTTAGCTATCTATCCTATCTATCACGATATCTTCTCCCACTTATATAAAAGTTTCTGTAGTCCTAAGTGGGGGGCATCTCTACCATCCCTAAGCCACGAACATGCTTCTCGTACGCCGGGAGTGGTAAGCTCTTCGTGAAAGGATTAGCTAGGTTGACTTCGGTTCCAATTTTGTCAATCACCACGTCACCTCGATTTACGAATACTCGTATAATGTGGTACTTCCGGTCTATGTGTTTAAACGCCTTGTGAGATCTAGGTTCCTTAGAATTTGTCATCGCACCCGCATGATCACAATAAATCGTGATCGCCTTAGGCAAATTCCGAACAATATCAAGATCTTGGAGAAAATTCTTGAGCCATATACGCCTCTTTCGGGGCTTCGAAGCGCCCACATACTCGCTTCCATGGTTGAGTCCGCAATGCATTTCGCTTTGCACTCCTCCATGAAATGGCTCCACCTCCCAAGGTAAACACATAACCCGAGGTAGACTTCTACTCGTCTCTGTCGCCCTAGAAATCCGATTACGTATAACCCAAAGACACTGAGATCGTCTGACCGGTAAACAAGCCTATAATCTCTAGTCCGTTTAAGGTACTTGAGAATATGGTTGACCGCGATCCAGTGTTCCTTTCCGTGGTTAGGACGATATCTTGAGACCATGCATACAACATGTGAGATATCTCGCTCTCGTACAAAGCATCGCATACATGAGGCTACCGACGGCGGAAGCATATGGTACTAGCCTCATACTTTCTATCTCTTCGGGCGTTTTTAGGGCACCGATTCTTGGATAGAAAAATGCCATGTCCGAAAGGTATCGAACCTATCTTGGCATTTTGCATGCTAAAACGAGCAATAACAAGTGTCAATGTAGGACACTTGTGACAAGCTTAACATCCTTTTTTCGGCGATCTCGAATAACCTTGATCCCAAGGATGTAAGCGGCTTCACCTAAGTCCTTCATTTGAAAGCTGCTCGGATAACCACGTCTTTACGCTCGATAACACTTCAACATTATTGCTAATGCGAAGGATGTCATCTACGTAAAATGCAAGAAACACCACCGATCCATTAACACAAATACGTTACACACACCTCGTTAGGACGGGATACAAATCCATAGGATTTGACTACTTCGCCGAAAAACGCCGGTGCCATAACCGGAAATCTTGCTTAAGTCCATGAATAGACTTCTTAAGCTTCCAAATTAGATGCTCTTCGCCCTCCTTCACATAACCAACCTGGTCCGTTTCATGTAGATGTCCCTACCTTTTTCAAGGTGACCGTTTAGGAATACGGTTTTGACATACATTTGCCAAATCTCTAGGTTCATGTGAACCGATTTGGCAAGGAGAATCCGAATGGACTTGATCATTGCTACGGGCGAGAAGGTGTCTTCATAATCGATACCTTCTTTTCGGGTAAAACCCTTCGCCACTAGCCCGGCCTTAAACGCCATGATCTCTTCATTCGGTGCTCTCTCTTTCTCTTGTATACTCACTTACTACCAATAGCATTGCAGCCCTCGGGTAGTTCGGTGATCTCGTATACATCCATATCGGTTATGGACTCAAATTTCGAGTCCATGGTGCATCTACATCTCCCATCGCTTCGTTGTAAGTCCGAGGGATCCACGGTATCTTGTTCATCTCGGGAGATAATCAAACGTCTCCCCAGTGAACATACCGATCAGGTGTAAATATCACCCTCCCACTACGTCGAACAAGGTGTTAGGAGCGTGTGTTAACAGATTGTGCGATTACTCGTGGAGTACTATCTTGCACTACCGGGTCGTTCAAGTGGAACTCGACCACCTTGTAATTCTTCAAGGATGATGTCGACTCGAGATTTATGGTTACTAGTGTAATCCTCTTCTAAGAACCGAGCGTTAGGGCTAACAACGATCTTCTCGTTCTTTAGGATCATAAAAGTATCCACTCTTCGTTTTCTTCGGATGCCCTATGAACAACATCACTTCGAACGTGATTCCAATTTGTCGGCCTCGCCTATTCAAAGACATAAGCGGGATAACCCCAAATCCTTAAGTGGTGCATACTTGGGTTTGTGTCCGCTCCACAACTCGAAAGGGATCTTTTGTACCGACTTGGAAGACACACGATTCGGCAAGTATGTTGCGGTCTCTAGGGCATATCCCCAAAAGAAAACTAGCAAAGTTGCATAACTCATCATCGACCGAACCATCTCTAAGAGACTTCGGTTCCTTCTCTTTAACACACCATTCTCGCCGAGGCGTGCCGGTCTTTGTCGCTAAGGGATGTAATCCCACATTCTCGTCAAGTAGTCCTTGAACTCATTGGATAGGTATTTCCCACCACGATTAGATCGCGAGTATTTTGATTTCTTTACCTAACTTCCTTCTCCACTTCGCCTTGAATTCCTTAAAGGTTTCAAAGCAATCCGACTTGTGGTGAAGAAGGTAAACATATCCATACCTCGAGTAATCGTCGGTAAATGTGACGAAGTACTCATACCCTCCACGAGCTTGTGTAGACATAGACCCACACAAGTCGAATGTATCAAACTTAATACTTCGTGGCTCTATAACCCTTTGCCTTGAAAGGCCTAGTCATCATCTTTCCTTCCAAAACGGGTTTCGCAAGTTGGAAATGGTTCAATCTTGGAGAGACTCCACCGATCCATATTCCACCAACCTCTAAGTCCTGTTAAGATTGATGTGACCTAGTATTAAGTGCCACGAGATAAGTTTGGTTTACCTTAGAAGACTCTTTCCTCTTCTTAGGATTTGATGATGAGGAAGCAATATTAACGTAACTACGCGGTTTACAAGTAATAGTATATAAAGATCCGTTTAATGGTCCACCACGTATAAAATCATCGTCTTTCATGATAGAAACTTCACTATCAAAACTTGATTTATAACCATCCATGGTGCGTAGTTTTGAAACAGAAATAATGTTTCGCCTAAACTCGTGCACATATTAAACATCTTTAAGTACTAAAACGGAACTATCAAAAGATAGATTTAAATCTCCAATGGCAATTGCGGAGAACTTTCAATCCATTGCCCATTGAGACTACCACCTCGCCATTGCTCAATTACCTTTTTCTACAAGAAACCTTGCAAGGTGTAACAAACATGAACAGCGTTGCCCCGAATCCACTACCCATTCATGGGTAGAAGAGGAAACCGTAGCAGTTTCGATTACAAGAGCGACTCGCGTCTCTTTCTGTTTTGCCTTGACATCCGGATTATAATTCTTCCAGTGTCCTTTCTTACCATTCTTGAAGAACCTTCCTTTCTCCTTTGACATTTGCATGTTTTGGTAAGGACCGTCTTCTTACTCCCATCGCTCTTCTTGAAATGTCCACCATTTCTCGCTCTTTTCTCGGTTTCCGCCTTTCGGAGGATTCCTTGAACTACTAGGGATATTCAAGACTTGAGCACTCTTGCCCTTTTCTATAACCTCTTTGACCGCTACCAAAGATTTGAGTAACATACTCATAGTAAACTCGTTCTTAGACATAGCGGTCCTAAAACAGAAGTTCTTATAGAACCTTTGCAGAGCATTTATTGGGAAGGTAAGATATCTCTTCCACTTTGTAAAATTATTTAAAAAATGTTAAACCCATTAGGGTTTGGTTGGTGAGACTGTTTAGGAACTTGAAAAATATCGAACATACATATCTGATAAATATAATTTAAAAAGCATGTATAAAGTTAATATTTGCACATAATTCGTAATTAACAATCATTGTAACCTTTTGAAAAACCAATGATGTTAAATACTCGAATAGCCCTAGAGATCACACTCGCAAGCCACTCAGGTGGTCGTTTACTCGTGCACCCCTAGACCCAAGCTATATACCTAACTCTTTAATTCCAATCCACGCCTAGGTTCTTAAGACGAATGGAATTAATAATTCGATGTCTCTTGACCATGTCACTATTAAAACGCGGGAAGGGACTTCTCGGGAAGTTGTACTGCGGTGACATCTAAGCTTTGACCATTAATTTGACCGAATTAACATCAAATTCTCGAAATTGGCATACTTACGCGAACCATACCGCTTTCAATTTGATTTAATTAGCCATCTTATTTAATTATTATCTTCTAGAGTACTCGTGTTTACTAGGCACGCAAGCCACTCGAGTGGACGTTTACGGCTTCGCTCCCACTACTCAATAATAATTAAATATTATATTAGAAAACCCATCTCACAAAACTCGTGGTTCAAAAATACAAGCAAGCCACTCGGGTGGACGTTTACTCATATAATTGTTCCACTTTTGTGTAGGGTCCAATTAATGGAGGTCCGATTAAGTGTTTAATATCCAAATTAATGGAATCTAATTAAACATCTAATTTGAAATTGCTTAGTCTTTTTATTCAAAAGGTTTGTTTTTGAATCATGCATATCCACATAATTCCTAAAGCATGCAATTTCTAAACGCACATAATAAAACGTGCTCGCGAAAATTAAAACATGCTTCAATAACGACATAAATCCTATTTACATGCTTTTCTAAGCGCAATTAATCACATAATCGCATGCTAAAGCATAATAAAAAATAAATGCGCAAATAGGAAATTTAAAATCGTTATCGGGCTTTAAAACACGTAATCCCTAACTATTACATTGCCCGATCAAAATACAGATCTTCGAAATCTTGAAAATCTTCGAATCGGAAATTGCGTCGAAAACTGCATCGAACTGTCGTCGTCAGGGGCCTGCCATGTGGCAGACACGTGGCATGCACGCTGGCAGGCAAGTCAGCGCCACGTGGCGCCACATCAGCAGACAGGGCTGGCGTGGCAGCCACGTCAGCGTCTTCTTCATTAACAAGAAAACGCCGCCGCCGCCGCCGCCCAGCCGCGGCGCTGCGCCGTCGGCCGGGTGGGTGCCGCGGCCTTGCCGCTCTTCTCCCGGGGCCGGCATCGCGGGATCGCGGGCTGGAGCGCCGCAGCTGCGCGTTCGCGCTGCGCTCGCGCCGCGGCAGCCGCCGCCTCCCGTCGCCTCCCGCCGCCTCTTCGGTCGTCCCCAAGCCTTCCGGGACGTCTCACGGACGTCCGGGCTGTGAAGAACAGCCGCCTGGCGCCGTCACCGCGACGGTTTACGCGCGATAAATCTCGCCCCGCCGCCGCCGACTACGCCGCCTCGAATTCTCACTTTCCGAGCCGCGATTCGATCAATTGAAAGAGGGAAAACGTAATTGGAACACTCACGACCACCGGGTAACGGATTCCAGCCGAGATTAGTTCCTCAATTTCCCGAATTTCAAACGATTCGCCGGAACGAATTCATAACGAGCAGCCGAACTTCGGACGTCAATTCCAGTCGCATCCGGGATCGGATGATCCCATACAACCTATCAACGCGAAGCTCGTAAGACGAGGATTCCATAGGTCCAAGCCTATCGGAAATCCGACCCCGGAATCGCCGGGAATCGCCGCCGCAAAATGCGGCGGAACCCTAGAAAACTAGGGTTTCCTGGCCAATTTGGGAATTTCTGGACAGCACGACCACTTCTCCTTTCCGACGCTATTCCGGACAAACCAGAAATCGGAATGGGTCGTGCGACCTATCCAGACGAAGCTAACGCGAAGACGAACAAACCTATCTGAACGGATCGGAAGGATACTGTAGCACGCGCCCTTACGCGCTGTCGCAAGTCGGCGCCCGTGTTCTGCCAGAAACTAAGTTTTCGCCCTTCCGCTCCGTCGCGCCTCGATTTTCGTGCCAATCGGACCAATTACAGTACAACAAACAGTACAATCACATAGCACATTGATCCTATCAACTACTCGTGGATTTTCTCACGAGAAAAACATTACAACGGGGTCAAAACAGTGGCTCGCAGCCGCCGCCCAAACACGAAATAGACCGATAACGACGAAATAAATCCTAATTATGCAACAATCAGAGCCTAAACCAGGCTCTGATACCAATTGTAGGAATAATAGGGTTTACAGTAAGGCTACCTTCCTCCTGGTGTGTTGTCGCGGCTCCGATTGTTGCTCCTGTGTCAGATCTTCTGATCTGTGTCCCGGCCTTTTTCTCCCTCTGGGTGGTCAGAGATCTGAAGAAAATAAATTTTTCTCTCTCTCATAAATCACGCCTGGCGTGAATAATTTTATGAATCTCTCGTATTCCGTTTCGAACGGAATACTAATATATATAGGCTTCAAAAACCTATATAATATTAATATATTTATGACCCATTAATTTAATTATAATCCAATGGGCTTCTATTAAATCAGCCCATAATATAATTAATTAATTTATTGGGCTACTAATATTTATCAATTAATTGGCCCACCAATTAATTCCGGATAAATAACATTATTAAATAATGTAAAATACATTAATCCATTAATAATGAATTCGAGAGATAATAAATTACTAGGCAACTAATTGGGCCGGATCGGGGATCCAATACAAGAAATAAAGTCCGGGCCTCCAATTAATTAATTATCCATGTTCACCCAGTGAGCAAAATTAATTAATTAACACGCATTCATTCCACTAGAGAATCCGTGCCGACTTACCCCTTTATCCCAATTTGAGCAAGGGCTTGTATTTTAGACTTAATCGATCTCCGTATTTAAGATAGAAATATCCGTTAATTAATTAAGCTTACCGATCGCTTAAATTAATTAACATCTTGTATTCCCGAGTAGTACCACTCGACCTTATTAACACACCTCGAACTTAATCAACCGTAGGGTTTAGTGTGCTAATCCTTTCGAGTTCCTCGGGGGATATTATCAACCCATTCCCGGGATACGGCCGCAAGATACGGATAACCAACCCTGAGCCACAAATGACTACTAACACCCAAGATACGTAGATCCGGTCGCTCATTGGACGTTCACCATAGTAGGTCAAAGTGATAGATAGCCAAATGCACTCACCGAAGTCTTACCAAGCTTAAGATCGCTAAGTCACCGAGATCTTGGTTCTCCACTAAGGTCGGTTAGGAGAACACATCTCACCGTGATCCTTCAATACACCACCTTAAGTGTACCAAGTAAAGACAAGCAAGCCTAAGACAAGCCACTTCTTATCTAAACTGCAGCTTAAACCGACAACTTCATCCTTAAGTTGTCTCAGCTGTGTTAACTGTTTATATCTTGTCAGTTCAACCAATTTGTGTTGTCTTCTGTGATACCCGACACACCACACAAATCTAACTTTTATACAAGATAAAGGATAACATGTGCAAATATACATATTTATCAGATAGGAGAATAAAACAGTGGTAAGGACAAAAACACATTGTATACAAGCATAAAAGTGCTTCCAGTATACAAAATCCCAACATATTGTTCCCTGATGCATGTTATAATTGATCATGCATCTTGTTGTTTACACAGTAGAAGCCTATACCAAAAGATTGTTACAGATTAGCAGCTTATTCCAAAATATAATTACACACTAGCTCGATATCAAAAGATAATTACACAGTCTTCCACTTGTTTTAAATCTTGAACCTTGTGTTGCCCCTCTTACAATTCCTAAGTTATCTTCAAGCTTCTCATGTCCAATCATCAACAAGAAGACCTAGCCTATTCTGGAGCTCAACTATATCAGATAGGAGCCTATTTTCAATCATGTAATCGATGCATTCCTCAACCAAACTAGCTGGCACTTCCAAATTCTTGGGAAGTGTTTCTTGCCTTTTGAGGCTATCCTTTTTAGATGTGGAATCTTGTAGCAGTTATGACCTTTGAATTTCATAATCTCAACCACGCAGCCTTGTAAAGACAAGAAAACCTTGTTTAGACAAGAAAACCTTGTTTAATGTTATAGGGTCTAGTTGTTCAAATGCTTGAACAACTGCAATTACTAGCTGATCTACATTGTAGCAAGTCGTTTCTTGCTGCTTTAAATAGCTTTGAAAAACCCTTGATCCAAGACATTAGTATAAGGAGAGTTTGGTAGTTGATGAATTAATCTAATGTCAAATCCCTCCATGCTAGCAGCCTCTCTAAATTCAGGATCATTGTCTTTGATTGAGACTTAACATTATCTTGTTGTATGAAGATAATGTAGCTAGCATTGGTTGACCATTTGGCTATAATTGCAGGTAAAATATGTGTAAAAATATTTATGCAACAAATAAGAGCATATTCTGATTCGAACAGAATACGAAAAATAAGTGAAATTCCCTCATCTTAATGTTACAAGATCCTATTGTTGTTCTGATTCTAATGTTACACCATCAAATGCTACAGTTCATGCATATTTCAGTATTTGCTTACAGTTCATGGATATTTCAGTAGTTTTCTTGGCGTTACAATACTTCAGTATTTGCTTACAGTTCATGCATATACTACTATAGACCTGATAGGGACATCTATAGTAGTATATATCTGTATTGGGATATAGATGTGTAGATTCTTTGCAAATATATAGATGTTTTGATGTGTAGTTCATGCATATTTCGGTAGTGTTCTGTGGCGAAGCATATTTCATATATTTCAGTATTTGCTTACAGTTCATGCATAAAACCAAAACTACCATGACCTATCAGATTTGCTTACAGTTCATGCATATTTCAGTAGTTTTCCATACATGATTTATAAAGACTGCTTTGGCAATAGACTGTATAGGTCTTCTCTCCAATGTCCCTTTTGCTCTGTTTTTTATGGTTCTTTGTGCTGCTACTTGTTTTGTAAATGCGAAAATCTCAATTTTCCCATCAAATATGACACGGTCGTCCTATGCGAATAAAGGGCAACAGACAACACACATGAACATGACTTTGGTTATGAATTTTTATACTTACAACTTATGCGTGGTTCTACCTCTTTCGGATTAAGATAGAATATGTGGGTTGCCCTAGTGATATAGAACCACTTCTCGTTTATATGCACAATATTATGCATGCTCTTGAACTTCAAAGTATTGAAGACCCTATCAAACTCTAGAGCCTCCATAGAGAATCTTAGCCTAAGTAACTTGTTCAGAGCAGTTAGGTCATCCCTAATTGTGCTAGCGTGAGCTTTGATCAAGCCTTTATTCATCCACCTCCACACTGTACTCTTGCTACAATCAATTCCCTCTGCTAACTTTCTAATTGTTGATCTCTTTTGTAGCTCTAAACCTTTGATTAGCTCGGAGTCAATTATGACTCTTTTGCTTCTAGATCTTGTTATTTTCGCACTTCGAACGTACCTCACCACGATTTTGTTGTTTATTTGCTTCAGTCCAAAGCCGACTATCGGTGCTTCGAGAGCAGCCTCATTTGCTCATATCTTCTTTTTGCTTCCCCCGTTGTGGCTTTCCGTTCTTGGAGTTTTCGAGCCGAAACTATATTATCTTATTCCACACTTTTGTACTCAGATCTTTGCCGACCATTTTGGGTGTACTACTGTTATTTATGGAGTATGTAGCTTTTCTGAATTTATGTTTCTGCATGTTCTAGTACCATGTTGTATTTATGGACAATGATAGCTTCAGATTTTCAAATTCTAGTGTTAATAGTTGCCGCTTATTTTGACATAACTAATTTGCGCCTTTCATTTTTAATAAAATTCCCTTGTTTTCATTTCAATCAGTTTTTGGCTCCATGTTTGAATCGTTTTAATGCTATTCAAATCTCGTAAAACAATTCTAGTAAATACATAGAAAATGATTATTTTAATTAAACAATTGGTAAAAAAATAAAATAAAATAGGTCAATAGTGACAAAAGTAGGTCACACAAAACGTGTAATAATCTTCAAATCAAGTAGGCCATCTTAGTTTAGTAACTAAACACAAAACCCTTAAATACCGTATCGAAAAAAACGCGTGATGTTAAATGGGACAGAGGAAATACATGTTTTCAAATGAGGGTTAATTCTTAAACCCACAAAAGTAGGGAAAGAGATGTTTCTCTTCTATAGGACTATAGATGGATATGAATGAGTTGATTATTTAAGGCTTTAAGCTGTTGCTTAAAAGGTTGCCTAGGAAAGAATAAGCTACTGACTAAATGTGGTTATTAGAGCACTTTGAGATTCAAGGGCTAAGTAGAAAACTGATAATTTTGTTGTTAGAATCTGCTGTCTTGCTCTTTTTGTTCTAATAATTTGTGAAGTAACGTGTTCGAACACTTCAGTCATTCTAGCTTTTTGATGGAAGATATTGAAAAGAAGTGTGGCTGAAGAAGTGCTAAACGAGACATACTCACTATGTTCTAAATTTATGTACTTATTGTTATTTTTCATAAATTCCAAACCTATATATCAATTAACAATTGTTGTTGTGATTATTTACATGATTATTTTATATAATATTTATAATAACAAATATAATTTTATTATTAATTTTTTAATAATTTACTCAAATTCCAATACCAACAGAAACGGACATATAAAATATTGATGAGAGAGTATAAAGAGATGTACTAGTATGCATCATGTTGCACATGCAATATGATCCAATTTTCAATTTTGACCCGATTAGACCCAAATTTGACCCGTTTTGCTATTAAAATAAATAAATAAATAAATGAAATAAAATAAATAAATAAAATAAAACCCTACACTAAAATTGCTCTCCGAATTAATTTTTCATTTCCTGCGCCTCTCTCTCACTCTCTCTCCCCCCGTCTTCTCTCTCTCTCTCTTCTGCACTCTTTCCGCCTCCTCTCCCCTGCACCCTGGCGTTATCATCCACATCATCGCCGCTGTGCTGCTGCCGCCGGCCGACACGTCAGAGAGTAGAAGAAACACAATTAAGAAGAGTGCGAATAGCGTAGGCTTCTCTTTCTTTGACAGACAGAGAGAATGAATTACCCGATGATCTGAAATCGGACCTTAATCAAATTAACCTCCACTATCAACAACAGCGTCGGGAGCTCTTGAAGATGAGAGAGGCTGCAATCCAAGATGCCAAAAAGAAGTGGATCATGAAGAATATTTGCGTTGTGTGATAAACTCACATATGCAGGGTTTCTTTGAGCAACCTTTTTTTTTTAAATTCTGGAAAATTAAGATCCACTTTCTGATTCAACTTGCACAATTTTGTTTAGGTGGATCTATTTGGTTTTCCTTGTTCTAGATGAGAGATGTAACGAGATATTTTTCCCTCGTAAACATCCCATTTTTTAAAAACTAATTTTAGCTTTATTTTTTTAGCTCAGTTACATTTTTACTGGTTTTGATATTCTGTTTGATGTTCGGGGTGTTCTGTGTGTTTAATTGTCACCCATACTAACAAATTACCGTTTGAAGGATAGCACTGTGTGTTTGATGAATTTGTAGTGTAAAATGTTGCAAGATATTTGGAGATTAAATCTTAGAATGGATGCAATTGCTGCTTACAGTCGACACTAATAATGCATGTAGGGGCAGGACCAAGAGTTATGCGTCCATTACTTTCCCGATTTCAGATCATCGAGTTCATACTGTTCCACGAGTTTGGCACATAGATTTTTTCTGTTGTTGTAAGTCGAGGTTCTGAGTTGTTTTGATTTCTATAGAAGTTTAATTTGATTTTGTTTTGATTTCTATTAGTCTTGCTCCAAACAGAGATTTTGTGGTCTCTTTAAATCCAAACCAGCTCCTTATTTTTCAGGAAACATTTCTTGTTATTATGATGATTATATTTTATTGACTAAATAATTGAACGGTGGTTTCGTATGATATTAAAGTGACACTTTCCTTGATTATAATTGACACTTTTGTTTATTACGATTGACACTTTGGGCAACATTTCTCGTTATTATGCTTCATATTTTATTGTGTGATTATTGGATTAAAGTGACACTTTGCTCATCATTGACACGTTCTGTTATCATAACTGACACGTACAACAGAGACAATTGACACTTTCCTCCCTACTGTGAATTATGGCTTAAACAGACACTCTACTCATCATTGACACGTTCTTTTATCTTGATTGACACGCACAACAGAGACAATTGACACTCTGCTCTGTTACTGTGAATTATGGCTTAACCAGACACTCTGCTCATTATTGACACATTTTTTTGTCATGATTGACACTCACAACAGAGACAATTGACGCTCTGCTCTCTTACTGTAAATTATGGCTTAACCAGACACTCTGCTTATCATTGACACGTTCTTTTGTCATGAGTGACACGCACAATAGAGACAATTGACACTCTACTCTCTATTATGAATTATGACATAAACAGACACTCTACTCATCATTGACACGTTCTTTTGTCATGATTGACACAAACAACATAGACAATTGATACTTTTTTCATAAACAATTGACACTTTTTTTTTCTAAATAAATCGCATTTTAAAAAAAATAATTAATAGTCAATAAATGATACTTTATTTAAATAAAAAATAATACTTTTGTTTGTTACGATTGACACTTTGGATAAATAACAAACGACACATTTATTCATTACAAATGACACACCTTCTTTACCAAAAAAATTGAAAAAAATAAAAAAAAATTATTTGTTACGATTGACACTTTTGTTTGTTACAATTGATATTTTCGTATGCAAAGAGTGACATGCCCGTCCTTAAAATAAATGGGAAAAAACGTTAAAAAAATGAAAAAAAGGGAAAACAAAATTTTAAATTTAAAAAAAAATTGTTTGTTGCGATTGACACTTTTGTTTGTTACGATTGACACTTCCGTATGCAAAGAGTGACACGCCCATCCTTAAAATAAAGTGGAAAAAAACGTAAAAAATAAAAAAAAATTTAAAATTTAAAAAATAAAATAAGGATTAATGATGTCATGCTGACATCGGCAGGTCAACATGGGTCAAAGTGAGTCAACATGTCAAATGCGGGTCAAAGCGGGTCAAAATTGGGTAATTGGATCATGTTGCATGTGCAACATGTAGGGTTGTAAACGAATCAAATATTTTTGATTCGATTCGGTATTCGTATTCAATTTTTGATATTCGTATTCGAAATTTTGAGATTCGAATTCGATTACATGGTGCACACAAATTTTTGCAGGCTATAAATAGGGAGAGGGAGTATTTATTTACTTCCAAAAAGTACTGTCCATATGGTAAGTTTTGATAGATGTGATATTTAACGGCTAATCCTCCGACAAATGCCCTACTTACAATAAAGAGAAAGTAATTAATATTGCATTTAATACTCTCCAAGGGATTGTACTTTCTTGTTAATCAACAGCGTGTCCACCACGCGCCAATGGCAGCCCTCCGCAATCTCCCTCCCTCTAGAAGGCACAAATTTCTCTCACCTAGCCTCTCTCCACACTCGCTTTGATTTCCAATCTACCCGCTTTCTTCGTCAATCATCATTTCAATCAGATTCTACTTCCTTTTCCCTTCTACACAGTGTATTTCACGCCGAAAATGACGTCTAAGAGCAACTTCCTTCGCCCCGGCCTCGTCTCCAATCTCCAAGAAGCACTCTCGAATCGCAAACCGAGCTGCGACGACGCCGTTCCGTCAACCGAGGGCGAGCACGGTGATGATAATTCGTCAAAGCCAGTTATTTTAAACACCAATAACGATTGCGTTGAATCTCCGGGGGTTTCTTATCTCGTCAGCCAAGGCGCTTACAATGTCAATCGTAAGAATCATTCAATTCGTGTTCTCTTTATAAACTGTAGATCTTTGATATGTGGATGGATAATGCTTGCTTTGTGATTGATTAGGACTTGGATTGTATTTGTAGCACCACTTGTTTTGTTTTTTCTTAATCTTGTGATTTGATTAATTGCAATTTTTGCCTAAAAAATGTTATTAATTGGATTTGGACTGATATAAGTTATTAATAGTGGAATAACTATTTGATAAGAATATAATTAATTGGAAAATAGTTAAATTATTGGGTTAATTAACTGAATATATTTATTAGATACAATCCAATATCTATCTGTTCGGATAATTATTGGAACATACCATTATTAGGATTTGTTTCCCTGCGAAAAAATGAATCTTCTCTTTTAAATAGAATAGACCACTCATTCTCTCACAAAATATGCAGTAGAATTAGTTCAAGATTGTATCCTTTTATGTGTTTATTATCTTTTGCTACTTGAATTCAGGATTTAACTTTTGGAATTTAACTCTATGAACACAACATATATGTCCTTCCTCATGATTATCCCAAAATAAACAATTCATATTCAAAAGTAAACCAAAATTTGAGTTAGAGAATTATTCTCTGTATCAATCTGGCTTCGGATTACCTTCTTCTATACCTTTGACTTGCACTAATTTTCTTAACTATAATTATGACTCACCCCACTGGTTCTAGTATTATAATTATGTTGTAATTACAGATGAAGATAGCTGTCGAAGGGTGTATATCCATGGTGATCTCGAAAATGTATATGATACACTTTTACACATGCAAGAAATTCTTGAGAAAACCAAAATTGATATTCTCATTTGTTATGCCGACTTTTAGGTCATTGGATTATTTACTATATTATAGTCTGATTTGAACACCTTAATATAAAGGGCCTGAGAGGATTTCTGGGTTAACAGGGTATTATAGGAAGTTTATCAGACACTATGGGGTGATCACCAAGCCTCTTACTGACCTTCTGAAGAAGGGGGAATTCTTATGTACTCCCACAGCAGAGGAAACTTTTCAACAACTCAAGCAAGTGATGGTATCAGCACCTGTTTTAACACTACCTAATTTTGCTTAAGAGTTCACAATGGAGACAGATGCCTCAGGAACATGGATTGGAGCTGTTCTATCTCAGGGAGGAAAACCCATTGCCTACCTCAGCAAGGCCTTAGGGTTAAGCACATGGGCTTATCAACTTATGAAAAAGAATTTCTAGCTGTGTTGATGGCTGTAAGGAAATGGAGGGGATACCTACAGGGAAGACACTTCCTAATCAACAAGCCCTCAAACAATTAATGGATCAAAAAATCACCACTCCCTTACAATAGAGGTGAATTCCTAAACTACTAGGATATGACTATTCAATTTGCTACAGAAAGGGGAGAGAGAATAAGGTTGTTGATGCATTGTCCAGGAGGGTTATTTCTGACTCAGAATGTATGGCTATTTCAACAGTCATCCCTTCTTGGATGGAGAAGGTGACAAATGGCTATAAATTGGATAAGGAGATCTCCAAAATTATAGAGGCCAAGGCTGTGGGAGGTGAAGACTATCCTGATTACAAACTTGAAGGGGGACTTTTAAGATATAAGGGGAGAATAGTAGTGGGAAATCCGAAACAATTAAGGAACAATATCATTAGAGAGTTGCATGACTCTGCTACTGGGGAACATACAGGAGCAGAAGGCACTTATCAGAGATTGATGAGGTATTTCTACTGGACAGGCTTGAAAAAAGAAGTGAATGAGTGGGTAAATGCTTGTGATGTCTGTAGCAAATACAAGGTGGATCGGGTAGGAAGCCCAGGATTACTCCATCCACTGCCTATACCTCAACAACCCTGGACCCATATATGCATGGATTTCATAGAGGGATTGCTTAAATTTCAGGGAAGGAGTGTAATCTTGGTGGTCATTGACAGACTCACTAAGTTGGGCCATTTTATTGGACTCAGTCACCCTTACACAGCTATTCGAATAGCTCAAGTGTTTTTGGACAATATTGTGAAATTACATGGCCTGCCAGTAAGCATAGTTACAGATAGAGGCCCTATCACCAGTACACTATGGACGGAACTGTTCATACTAATGGGTGTCAAGTTGTCCCTAACTTCCTACCATCCACAAGCAGATGGTCAAACTGAAAGATTGAACCAGTGCTTGGAGACCTATCTAAGGTGCATGGTGAAGCAAAATCAAAGGCAGTGGTTCCAATGGCTACCATTAGCAGAACATTGGTACAACACTAACTACCATACTAGCCTCAAAATGACACATTTTGAGGCTATGTATGGATACACTCCCCCAATTCTGTTTATGGGGCCATTCCCATCCACAGAATCAGTAGACAATGAGGCCATGATTCGTAAAAGGCAAGAGCTACAACAGGCATTCAAGGAAAACTTGAAGTATGCTGAGGACAGGATGGAGAGAAACGCTAACAAGAAAAGGATTGATCGGCAGTTCAAGGTAGGGGAATATGCCTACCTTAAACTCCAACCATTTCGACAAAATACGGTGGTCATGAGAAAGAATCAAAAGCTGCCCCCTAGGTACTATGGACCCTACCTAATTACAGCAAAGACAGGAGAGTGTACTTACAAGTTAGATCTTCCTCCATGGGCCAAAATCTGGCCTGAGTTTCATGTGTTGTTGTTGAAGCGCTCGGTCAAGCCGGGGAAATGGGTAGAAGAGTCCCTACCAACGGTTGATTCTTCCGGGGAATTTCAGCTCACACCTCATGTGA
Source organism: Lavandula angustifolia (assembly GCA_028984105.1). NCBI lineage: Eukaryota > Viridiplantae > Streptophyta > Magnoliopsida > Lamiales > Lamiaceae > Lavandula > Lavandula angustifolia. The sequence continues at coordinate 16,019,662 of CM054825.1, read as the reverse complement.
AAGGAAAGAGAAGTAAGATGAACCGTAAAGGGAGAGAAATCCATACGTTTCTTGTGGAATGGGGAAATAATGAAGCAAGAATTGAAACATGGATCGAGGGTAATTACCTGTGGAAATTGTTTCCTGATCTACCGCCTTGGGGTCAAGACTCAATTGAAGGAGGAGATACTGTAACAACACCATTATTGGGGACGGTTGACGAGAAGAAGGATGGTTGGATGAGTGATGAAGAGGAGAATGAGAAGAGTTTAATGTTGGCAAAAAATGTATTTGATCGAAGACAAGGATGAATTGATTATTCCTTCACATCCCTGTTCCCAGTAAGCACCCCAACCCTCCCCAGCTTCGTCACAGCGTGCCCGAACGCCTTGTTGAACGCACCACTGCGTTCACGGTGTTCACGGTGTTCCTGGACCGAACGTTGGTGAACAACACTTGATCCGACGTCAACAACCCTCTCCCTCCCTGTAGTTTCTTTAAATAGGCGTTGTCGAATGTGTTTGGAGTCATAGGGTCCAACTTGGCTATATGGTCCTCGCTAGACATGCCCATTTTCAGTTCCAGTTCTAGTTACGGTTTGCTAAAAACTAAAACTGAAATCGAACCGCATTTAGACGACTAACAATTCCGGTTTGAAACCGTCGGTTTCGATTCCAATTTACCGATTTCACGTACGGTTTAAATAGATTTTATTTTTTTAATTACTAATTATATTTAAAAAAATACATTTTTCGGTTTCGAATCAAGTCAGTAATAAATTATAAATAATATTGTATAATCTCATTAAAGAATTGAACAATTAAATATATTAATACAATCTCATTGTTGATTCTTCATTATCGTCATCGTTTTAGAAATAAATTTTATATCATTGTTTTCGATTCTTTGTCGCGTAGTAATTATTAAATAATATTTGATATTTTATGTTTTTTAGTGATACAATTTGAATAATTTTTATCCCATATATATTTTTTGGGAACGTTAGTATCCATTTGCAATTATATTAAATACAAAATAATGTTTTATCCTTTTGTATCCTACTTTAAAATATCAAAATTGGTAGGATTTTTGTATTTTAAATGAATAGTTTGTTTTAAATATAAGTAAAAATTAGAAAATTTAGATCTTCAATAACGTTTTTAATTTAAAACTCATTTATCTAATTCATTAGATATCTGATCTTTGATAATTTTAATAGGTGAAACGTCGGTTTCATCCGGTTTGAAACCGACGGTTTGAACCGGCAGTTTCACGGTTCAAAAAAGAGTAAACTAAAACCGAATCGCAAACCGACGGTTCACGGTTCAAGACGGTTCCGGTTTGCACCGATTTCGGCTTATGTTGGTTCTGGTTTCGGTTTAAAATCCGGTTTGAGCCGGTTTCGGTTTGAAAATGGGCATATGTCCAGTCCTCGCTGGCGTTGGCCGGACACTTGCTCCTCAACTCCAACGCATATTGCGGATTCATAGATGCGTCGATTATGCTTCCCAGGCTGAAGTTGTACACCCTTATAGAGAAGCACTTGCAGTGGGAGAAACCAATGGTTTGTGCACCTACCTGCAAATTTTTGGGATCGCATCTCGATCAATTGGATTCAGTATAGTTTGAGTACCGAGGTTTCCTACTGATTCCGAGCAGCAACACGAAAGGTATACTACTACTGAGTCCGAGCAGCAACATTGAAAATAAATTATATAGATTACATAGCTTCCTAACAGATAAGCTCAACATTGGTTTGTGCAAATTGTTTTGGTGACATCTCTGAGTCTGATTTTGTTACACCTTGTGATGTGAAGGAATCATTGACTTGCCTCGTTTCCTGCACCAAATTTATTGGAGAAGATAATGTGGCAGGTGCAGATTGTAGGTATGACCATACCAAGAGAAGTACTTATTGTACTCCTTCCTTCCCGCCCGACATGGCTTAATAGGCTTTGGGTACGATTATTAAGAAAGTGGGTAGTTGTGTGTAAAGTGGTATAAAGTGGTGGGACTCATTAGAATTTATTAGAGTATTATTTTAGTTAGTGGCCAAGTCAAGTGGGACAAGGAAAAAGAGGAAAGAAGCCATGTCGGGCGGGACGGAGGGAGTATATGTTATCACGATTGCTAAATGCATATAAATGAGGATATGTGACAATCAATAATCTAATAATTGTTGAGAAATCGAATAAGAATTATCTTATCATATTCACTTAACTAAAATAATAATTTCACTTTGCTAACTGATTTAAGTTTTCCTTATCGTACAAAAGAGAATGGGTATGTATTCTTCATGATCGTGTGCTCCGCGAGCCCAATGACAACCAAGTTCATGTTCAACATTGGCATTTACTAAGTAAATATTAGATATACCAAAAAAAGAGTATTTTAATTCTTATCTAAAAATGATCCTTTTAATAATTAATTATTTGTAGGTCTAGAAGACTTAACAGAATCAAACAATTATGATAATTAAATCGTTAATGCCTAACAGTGATTTTGGCCTCTTATATTACAACATTCCAAAGCTAGGGATTAAAATAATGTTAGTGCAATTTCTCAATCCATAAAGACTAATATAAAATATTAAAATAATAATTAATTTAAAGCCAAGATTGCGATAATTCAAAGTTGATTTACCAGTCTCTCACTAGCTAACTTGGTCCATATTATTTTTTGCATGCAAATAATATTATAATATTCCCTCCGTCCCATTGAGCTGTGCTCATTTCTTTTTTGCACGTAGATTAAGGAGAGTTGTTAGATGTGAGTGAAGTGGTGGGTCCCATAAAAAGAGAGTGAGTAATTGTGTGTAAAAATTTGCTTTTTTTGGAAACAGGAACAGATGAGTGGGACAAACTAAAAAGGAAAACGAGCATAGCTCGTTGGGACAGAGGGAGTATTATGCAAGTAAAATAAATCTAAAATATTATAGTCAACAAAATGAGATAGCTATCATAATAAACTCAAGGCCGTCTAACCAGCACATGACGGTGTTCTTTGATATCATAGTATTTCAACAAAATTCAAATAATATTAATATAATTTAGAAGACACCGTCGCACTTCAATCAATCTCGACCAACCATGTCCTTTAGTCCAACCGCTTAGCCGCCTATGTAAGAAGGTTCTGCAAATGGAAAATTAAGAAGAACCCAAACAATTTGAACTTTATTTGAAAGATATGAGGGTTATGCATGCATTGAGGTTTTATTGAACTTGATGTTTCAGCTGAGGGGGCCAAAGAGGATATGATAATGTTGTCTGTATTGAAAACCTGAATTAATGGAAGTCTCCGGGGGGAGAAAAATTGAAAAGTTTGATTAAATTATTATCGATAAATGGTTAATTGTGTATATGTTCTCCGTTCTTATTTATTATAATTAAGATTAAATTATTATCGATAAATGGTTATTATAATAAGGCAAATTGGCGAAAATGGTCCCCAATGTTTGTCTGTTTGGACGAATTGGTCCCTAATGTTAAATTTTTAGTTTATTGGTCCCCAATGTTTGCAACTTTGGATAAATTGGTCATTCCGTTAAAATTTTCGTTAGTTGACCGTTAGTCAACGATTTTTTCAAAATAATAATAAAATAATATAAGGGCATTATCGGAATACAAATTAATGGGGACCAATTTATCCAATATTTTCGAAATTCCTAATTTTTTAAATTATGATTTTTTTGGAAAAAAAATTAATTTTTCAAATAATTTTTTATTTTAAAAATTACTGTTTTTTCAACTAATTTTTTTCGTTTTTTTTTCATTAAATTTTTTTGGTAAACGAAAAAAATTTAATTAATTCAAATTCATCTAAATAATTTTTTGAATTAACTTTTTTTAAATTTTTTTATTTAAATAAAAATTAAGTAAATTTAGATTCACTAATAATTTTGCATTTCACGGTGAAGGAGGGGAGCGGGTCAACACGACGGTTGGGGAATGTGTTATGTTCTTCGAGGAGAGGAGCAGTTGGACGACTTGGAGGACCAATTCATTCAATTTTTAAATTAAATTTGATTTTTTTTAGAAGATATTTTTTAAATATTTTTTTAATTAATTTTTTAATTAACTTTTTTTCAATTTTTTTATACTGAAAAAAATTTATTTAAACAAAAATTATGTAAATCTAGATTAAGTAATAATTTTGCGTCTCACGGGGAGGAGGGAGCGGGTCGACATAGCAGTTGGGGAAAGTGTTATCTTCTTCGTGTTCTTCGAGGTCAAAGATGTCCTGAGAGAGGAGCCTCTCATCTCCAACTTTTTTTCAAATTTTTTTATTTAAATAAAAACTTAAGTAAATTTAGATTAAAAAAATTGAAAAAAGTTAATTAAAAAATTAATTGAAAAAATATTTAAAAAATATCTTCTAAAAAAATCAAATTTAATTTAAAAATTGAATGAATTGGTCCTCCAAGTCGTCCAACTGCTCCTTTCCTCGAAGAACATAACACATTCCCCAACCGTTGTGTTGACCCGCTCCCCTCCTTCACCGTGAAATGCAAAATTATTAGTGAATCTAAATTTACTTAATTTTTATTTAAATAAAAAAAATTTAAAAAAAGTTAATTCAAAAAATTATTTAGATGAATTTGAATTAATTAAATTTTTTTCGTTTACCAAAAAAATTATTTGAAAAAAAAACGAAAAAAATTAGTTGAAAAAACAGTAATTTTTAAAATAAAAAATTATTTGAAAAATTAATTTTTTTTCCAAAAAAATCATAATTTAAAAAATTAGGAATTTCGAAAATATTGGATAAATTGGTCCCCATTAATTTGTATTCCGATAATGCCCTTATATTATTTTATTATTATTTTGAAAAAATCGTTGACTAACGGTCAACTAACGAAAATTTTAACGGAAGGACCAATTTATCCAAAGTTGCAAACATTGGGGACCAATAAACTAAAAATTAAACATTAGGGACCAATTCGTCCAAACCGTCAAACATTGGGGACCATTTTCGCCAATTTGCCTTATAATAACACGGACGATTTCCTCTTATTTTCCAAACGCAGTGCAAGTAATCTATTTTTCTTGAAATTAAATTTTAAGATATCATATTCTCTGATATTTTTACTTTCCTATATTCCACAGAATTATATTATGTAGAATCTTATTCCCTAACAACATTACTTTCCTGACAACCAAAAAATCCTGATTTTACCGGAGAATTTAAAGGTCGTTCAACCGTTTAAGAGCCGGTGTTTGTTTTGTATAGAATTGCCTCCATGTGAGATTCAAATAGATTGGGATTAACATAATAAAAATTTAACGAAATAGCATCATCTGCACTCTACTTAATTAGTCTTTTTTTTAATTATAAAACTAAGTAATAATAATAATAATTATAATAAGTTAAGAAGCAAATGTCACTAGTATACATATCAAACTTCAAAAATGCAAAACTATACATGAAATTCCATAATAGCAAAAAGTCAAAAATATACTCCCTCCGTCCCATTGGAAGCGTCTTGTTTCCAATGGGCACGGATGTTAAGAAAATGATAACGTGGGGTGTATATTGTTTGACTTTTGGATAGTTAAATCTTATCCACATATTCTTGCCTTTTTTTAAAAACAAGACGCTTCCAATGGGACGCCCAAAATGGAAAACAAGACACTTTCAATGGGACGGAGGGAGTACAATTTAACCTATTTCACCTATAATGTGTGTACAGTACTTTTGCAAGTGTGAATTGGTTTAATTGCCTCGGGAATGTAAGAAATGCATGCAAAAAAATATTTTAAGTTGTGCATGTGTGTGCAGGTTGGACAAGACTTCCAAAAAATGTTTTCAATTGTCCTTAATGAGGGTCGAATCCTAGACATGGACTAAACCAAAAAAAAAAAAAATCATCTGAACTTATTTGCGATGAACCCATTGTACCAGTAACAATTCTAGTGAATTTACATAACTAATACCGTATTTATAACGTGAATCCGCTCCATCTAGGGTTCTTGAATATTTACTAGTACCCATTCTCTCTCTCTCTGATCTTGAAGACCTCTCACTCTTCGTCACTGAAGAAGACCTCTCTCTCTCTCTCTCTCTGCTGAAGATGCAGCTCATGTGTTTGTCCTTTTCTCTTTCTGCGCTGAAGATTACGAGCAGCCTTACTTCTTTCAGGAATCAGAATATATTCTTTACTCTTGCAACCAGTGGCGGATCTAGAAATGTATATTGGGGTGGGCTGAACAGTAAAATTTTAACTCTTTATATATAAAAATATTATTTTAATATTTATATAAGTTGTGACCAACGAGACTTCAATACATAAATATGGGTATAAATAGATATTACCACATTTAAATTTCTGTATGATATATAAATTATTATACATGAATGAATTTATTCCTAACCCATTTCAAATAAATATTGTGTATTTTCTCAAACAAAAAATAATAGCATAAAATTTCAAACATTAACTGTAAAACTCAGCTAATTTGAAAATGAAAAATCAAAATGGTTATGGGAAGAATTATTATTGTTAAAGGACTAGTACAAAGAAGAAGAAAAAAAATGGAGTGCATCTACCGCTGGGCTAAGTATAAGAAGAAGAAAAAAAATGGAGTACAAAGAAGAAGAAAAGCAGCAAATTTGTTAAGTATAGGAATCGAACCTGGGTCAATTGTAGAAAGCCAGCGCACATCTACCGCTGGGCTAACAATCCGAATTATCATTGTTGTTACCAATAAATGTATTTGTATATAATTTGCACTGGGCTGGAGCCCAGTGCAGCAAACCAGTAGATCCGCCACTGCTTGCAACCTTCACATGATATTGAATGGTTATCCGAAAATGAGGATATTTGTTTGCTTTGTAGTAGATTTTGGAATTAGTTGTAACAAAAAAGTTTGAAAAGATATCTATCATCTCTCTTTATTTTACTAAGTTTATTACCTTATTATTCCTACTTGTTTACAGTAGATATTTGTTATACCTAATTTATGATCTCTAGGGAAATTTAAATTTATTCAAATTATCATGTTCAAAAATCTCAATCAATTCTAATAATTCAAAAATATCAAGAATATCGGGGATAAGATTTGACCTTTAATTAGAAGATCTTAATCAATATACTCGAAAATATCTTAGAAATAATTCGAAAATAATGCAAAAAATAGTATAATCCTAATATCCACTATTTAATATGTATTATCCTAATATTCGAATTAAAGAGAGAAAGAATATAGGGTTTCTAACAGATATGCTCAACTAATTTGATCGATCTAATACTACCGAGAGTTCATTATCGGTTAGGATTTTGGGATCATTCGAATTTTGTATACTAAACGATTACCCAATATTCAGTCCTCGATATAATTGTTCAAATATGATATTAGTTAGATACCAATTTAGTCTTCATTGATGGTAAAGAATCATTTAAATAACTTTAATACAATTTACCATCAATAAAGACTAAATCGGAATCTAATTAATATCATATTCGAACAATTATTTCGAAGCCTGAATCACACTAATTAATCAACCAAAATAAATAAATAAATTGCCATTATGGTCCGGAATAACACATGCACATCAGTAGTATATAAACAAACACAATTTTGTAGAAGAATGAAACCAAAATATTTGGAACTCGAATTGATTATTTAAAAAGCTAAAATGTGAAGGCCCTCGTCATCTTTCTTTGCGGTTATCATCTGTTTTGCCCTTATTTCAGGTTATATATATATATATATATATATATATATATATATATATATATATATAGGGGATGGTTCAATAAGGAACACCCCTTTAATGAAGGAATTAAGAACAAAATCCATCTCTCCAATTTGTTAAATGTGTGGTATAGATCAGTTATTGAATTAAAATAAAAAAAAACAAAGCTTAGATTATGTTTGATCTAGTAAAGGGCAAAATTGGTAGAAATTATACAATTTTGAAAAAAGAATGGAACTACATAATATCTCTTCAAACTCTCTCTCTCCATTTTATTTCTCTCCCCTCTCGTATTTCACTCTCTCTCTCCATTATATTTCTCTCTCCCCTCTCTCATATTTCTCTCCCCTCTCTACCAGAAATCTTAAATCTGCCGCCCAAGTCCCACGGCCCCTTCACCGCCGCGTCGCCGTTTCTCAATTGACAACCTCGTCACACTGCCGTCAGCGTCCAGATCTGAAGAGCACCAAATTTGTTGGTTGTTTCTCTTATCTCTTATTTCCCTATTTCTCTCGTCTCAGATCTACAAAGATCCCGCCACCATCTGTGTTGCTGCGCACGATTTGTAGAGATCTACAGTCATTCAGTCAACCTCCATTGTTGCCGCTGCGATCTGGAGAGATTTGCATAGATCCGATTATCTCTGCTTCGCTGCCGCTGCGATCTGTAGAGATTTGCAGAGATTAAATTCTTTGCAGTGCTAAATTAATTTATGTCCTTTTTTTTAATCTCAGAACTCTGATATGCAGAGATCAAATTTTTTTGAATGCTAAATTAATTTCTATAGTTTTTTTTTTCAAATTTAATTAATTTATGTCGTTTTTTTTAATCTTACAACTCTGATATGGAGAGAACAATTTTTTTTAATACTAAATTAATTTCTATTGTTTTTTTTTTAATTTTAGAACTCTGAGCAATGGATTCACTTTGATTAAAAGGTTTATGCACTTTTATTGATGATTGTATGCACTTTGATTAAAAGATTTATGCAGTTTCAATTGCAGATTTAGTTCGAGTTAATGTGTATCCACTCAGGTTAAAAGGTTTATGCACTTTTATTGATGATTGTCTGCATTTTGATAAAAAAATGTTTATGCACGAAGGCTTTGAAATGGGGAGAAACTGAAACTCGATTGTTTTTTTGTAGTTTTTGTTTATGTGCTCATATTCAAGTCATGATTTTTCATTTTAATTTAAAAAAATTATATGCACCTTGATTAAAAATTGGATTCACTTTGATTAAAAAATTTATGCACTTTGATTAAAAATTGTATGCACTTTTGAGAACTATATGCACTTTGATTGAAAATTATATGCACTTTGATTAATAATTGTACAGACTTTCGTTAATTATTCAAATTAAGGTGAAGAAGAAAAAAAAAATGAAAAAACAAATGTGAAAAATCACATAATTTGGGTGGCTTAATTAATTAATTATTAAAATAAAATAAAATAAATCAAAATAAAGTTAAATAAAATACATAAACAGTAATTTGAAGAATATTAATGGTGAGTACGAAGGTGTATTCTAAAAATATAAGATTCATAATATAAATATTAAAATGAAATAAATGTTAAAAGAACATTTATACCCTTAATGATAATAAATGTTGTTTTCTAACTTAAAAAATTCTACCACAATCTTGACCATACATCTACAAAATGGAAGGCTAGGATGTGTTCCTAGTTCCTTCATTAAGATAGTGTTCCTTAATGATCCAACTCATATATATATATATATATATATATATATATATATAGGGAGTGGTTCTTTGGTGAACACCCCCTTAGAGTGTGAAAAGTGAACAATCCTACACCATTAGATTTCAATAATAGATGACTAGGATTTATACTTGCTTAATTATAAAATAACTTTTTTTCTTTATTTTTAATAGCTAAAGGTTACATTAGTAATATTTTTTTTATCCTCAACCATTAAATTCAACCCCATTTTTTTTCTCTCTCCTCCTTTTTTTTCTCCCTCTCTCTCTTTTTTCTCTCTCTCCTCTCTCTCTCTCTCCTCCCTCTCTCGTTTTTTTCTCTTGTGCCTCTCCTCTCTCTTTTTTTCTCTCTCGTGCCTCTCTCTCCTCCCACTCTTCTCTCTCTCTCTCTCTCTCTCTCTCTCTCCTCCCTCTCTCTTTTTTTTCTCTCTCTCTCGTGCCTCTCTCTCCTCCCTCTCTTTTTCTCTCTCTCTCTCTCTCTCTCTCTCTCTCTCTCTATCGTCTCTCTTCTCTCTCTCTCCTCCCTCTCTTTTCTCTCTCTCTCTCTCCTCCCTCTCTTTTCTCTCTCTCTCTCTCCCCCTTCCGATATGAAAGTCATCAAACATGAAATGTAATACGTATATTGTTCGTGATGCACTTTCCTTTGTTATCTGATGCAATTTCCTTGTTATTTGATGCACTTTCCTTTGTTACTCGATGCACTCATCAAATTAAAATTAAAAAATCACATATAGTTTATAAAAAACGTAATAAACTAATTAAATTGAATTTTTGGATAGACAAGACAAACAAAACAATTGGTGAGCATAAAATGAAAAATAAAAAAAAATAACGAGATTGAGAAATCTAATGCTATCAAAGACAAATTCTGATGCACTTAGAGGCATATCGTGATGCACTTTCCTCGTTATTCGATGCACTTTCCTTTGTTATTCGATGCACAAATCAAATTAAAATTAAAAAATCACATCTAGTTTATAAAAAAACGTAATAACCTAATTAAGTTAAGTTTTTGGATTGCTAAGATAAAGCATAAAATGAAAAAATAGAAAAAATAAGGAGATTGAGAAATCTAATGCTCTCGAAGACAAATGTTGATGCACTTATAGGCATATCGTAATGTACTTTCATTCTTTATTTGATGCACTTGTATAGTCATATGAGAGAGAGAAAAAAAAAAGTTGGAGGAGAGAGAGACGATATAAAGAGAGAGAGAGAGAGAAAAAAAAGGTGGGAGGAGAGAGAGACGACAGAAAAGGAAAAAAAAAGAAGAAGAGGGTGGGAGGAGAGAGACGACAGAAAAAGGGAAAAAAAAGGAGAGAGAGAGTGAGAATTGAGATTAAAATATTAAATTAATAATGGGGATAAAAAATAAAGGAACATTACTATATTATCCTTAATGTAATTCAATGATTATTAATAATTAAATAATGTTCATTTTATCATAGCCTTAGATCTTAGAAATGGAAGGTGTATATGTGTTCATTTTTCACTCTCTAAGGAGGTGTACACAAATGATCCTTCCCATATCTATATATATATATATATATATATATATATATATATATATATATTTACCCAAAAAAAAAAGAGTTTTTCAAGTAAAAAAAAGAAAAGTCAAATTACTAATAGAAAATAATCGATTTTATTAATATATTTATATTGGTTGGTTTGTGCAGGTTGTTTTGTTGAAATCTGTGAGTCTAATTTTGTTACTCCTTGTGATATGACGCTTCCCGAGGCAACTTTTTCGTGCTTTTCAGCACGTTTCACGTGGCACGTTTCCCGAGGTAAATTTCCCGGTACGATTTTCCGAGTTTTAGTGCACGATTTTGCTAGTTGATTCAAATTTTTCTTATCGTAAAAAAGAGAATGGGTATATATTTCTCATCATCGTGTGCTCCGCGAACCCAATGGCAACAATGTTCGTGTTCAACATTGACATTTACTAACCAAATATTAGATATGCCAAAAAAAAGAGTATTTTAATTCTTATCTAAAAATGATCCTTTTAATAATTAACTATTTGTAGATCTTGAACACTCAACACAATCGAATAATTATGATAATTAAATCGTTAAGGCTTAACCATGATTTGCGGCCTCTTATATTACAACATTCCAAAGCAAGGGATTAAAATCACATTAGTGCAATTTCTCAATCCATAAAGATTGGATTAATAAAGAATGTTGAAATAATAATTATTTTAAAGCTAAGATTATGGTAATTCAAAGTTGATTTACGAGTCTCTCGCTAGCTAACTTGGTCCATAATATTTTTGCATGTATTATAGCACTCCATGATTGTGGTAGCTGATATTATAATATTATAGCACTCCATGATTGTGGACAGCAAGAGATTCATCGTATTATTTGTCGTAAGGGTTTTCACATGCAAGATTTAGTGTGTCTGTAGGGGCTGAAGAGGCCTAGTTATATGCAAAGGGTTTCTTAATATGGTATGATGAAGTATTACTTGACAGTTGACACCTTAATTAAGCTTCCTTTTCTAGTAATGTTATATGAGAAAATGAAGTACGTGTACAAATTATATTAGAGGAGAGCTATGTACATTTTAAACCCGATGGTTTACACATATACGTCGTAGCACAGAGCCTCCCGCATGTAAGTCACTCAATTTCACTCATTAAAACAAAAATACCTTAGACAAGAAAAACATATTTTTCTACAGATTGCTGTGTCACTAGCTTTGATTCATCTTCGTCTTTTAGCGGTATACAAATTCGAAGGTGGATGAAAGAAAAAAGAAAATGTGAATCCGGTATTTTTGAGTTGTTTGCATCAACCTTCGCCATTACATGTGCTAGAAGGGATTCCGGATCATCTGAACCATAAGAAAATTTAAACTTTGTCGCCCAAAAAAAAACTAGTAAAGAATGCATTTAATGTACCATAGGATTCATTTCAATCACGTAAACAAAAATTGTATAATTTAATGTACCATAGGATGCATTTAATGTACCATAACCTTAGAATTGATAAATTGTCTGATCGTAAAGGGAAATTGTGTAATAACATTTCCCTCCTTTTATTTCCAAAAAAGAGAAGCCAAATTTGTTTGTATTGGCGTCACATAATTGGTAAAGTCAGGAAGTGGTGAGCTATAGGATGCATTTAATGTACCATAGGATTCATTTCAATCACGCAAACGAAAATTGTATAATTTAATGTACCATAGGATGCATTTAAGGTACCATAGGATTCGTTTCACGAGGCACGTTTCTCGATGTAAATTTCCCAGTGCGATTTTCCGATTTTAGTGCGATTTTTCGAGTTTTAGTGCACAATTTTGCTAGTTGATTCAAATTTTCCTTACCGTAAAAAAGAGAATGGGTATGTATTTCTCATCGTCGTGTGCTCCACGAGCCCAATGGCAACAAAGTTCGTGTTCAATATAGACATTTACTAACCAAATATTAATATACCAAAAAAAAAAGACTATTTTAATTCTTATCTAAAAATGATACTTTTAATAATTAACTATTTGTAGATCTAGAAAACTCAACACAATTGAATAATAAAGATAATTAAATCGTTAAGGCTTAACAATGATTTGTGGCCTCTTATATTACAACATTCTAAAGTTAAGGATTAAAATCACATTAGTGCAATTTCTCAATCCATAAAGACTGAATTAATATAGAATATTCAAATAATAATTAATTTAAAGCAAAGATTATTGTAATTCAAAGTCGATTTACGAGTCTCTCGCTAGCTAACTTGGTCCATAATATTTTTGCATGTATTATAGCACTCCATGATTGTGGTAGTAGATATTATAATATTATAGCACTCCATGATTGTGGACAACAAGAGATTCATCGTATTATTTGTCGTAAGCGTTTTCACATGCAAGATTTAGGTGTGTCTATAGGGGCTGAAGAGGCCTAGTTATATGCAAAGGGTTTCTTAATATGGTATGATGAAGTATTACTTGACAGTTGACACCTTAATTAAGCTTCCTTTTCTAGTAATGTTATATGAGAAAATGAAGTACGTGTATATATTAGAGGAGAGCTACGTACATTTTAAACCCGATGGTTTACACATATACGTCGTAGCACAGAGCCTCCCGCATGTAAGTCACTCAATTTCACTCGTTAAAACAAAAATACCTTAGACAAGAAAAACATATTTTTCTACAGATTGGTGTGTCACTAGCTTTGATTCATCTTCGTCTTTTAGCGGTATACAAATTCGAAGGTGGATGAAAGAAAAAGGAAAATGTGAATCCGGTATTTTTGAGTTGTTTGCATCAACCTTCGCCGTTACATGTGCTAGAAGGGATTCCGGATCATCTGAACCATAAGAAAATTTAAACTTTGTCGCCCAAAAAAAAACTAGTAGAGAATGCATTTAATGTACCATAGGATTCATTTCAATCACGTAAACAAAAATTGTATAATTTAATGTACCATAGGATGCATTTAATGTACCATAACCTTAGAATTGATAAATTGTCCGATCGTAAAGGGAAATTGTGTAATAACATTTCCCTCCTTTTATTTCCAAAAAAGAGAAGCCAAATTTGTTTGTATTGGCGTCACATAATAGGTAAAGTCAGGAAGTGGTGAGCCATAGGATGCATTTAATGTACCATAGGATTCATTTCAATCACGTAAACGAAAATTTTATCATTTAATGTACCATAGGATGCATTTAATGTACCATAGGATTCGTTTCACGAGGCATGTTTCTCGAGGTAAATTTCCCGGTGCAATTTTCTGATTTTAGTGCGATTTGCCGAGTTTTACTGCACGATTTTCCTAGTTGATTCTAATTTTCGTTATCGTAAAAAAGAGAATGGGTATGTATTTCTCATCGTCGTGTGCTCCACGAGCCCAATGGCAACAAAGTTCGTGTTCAATATTGACATTTACTAACCAAATATTAATATACCAAAAAAAAAGACTATTTTAATTCTTATCTAAAAATGATACTTTTAATAATTAACTATTTGTAGATCTAGAAAACTCAACACAATTGAATAATTATGATAATTAAATCGTTAAGGCTTAACAATGATTTGTGGCCTCTTATATTACAACATTCTAAAGTTAAGGATTAAAATCACATTAGTGCAATTTCTCAATCCATAAAGACTGAATTAATATAGAATATTCAAATAATAATTAATTTAAAGCAAAGATTATGGTAATTCAAAGTCGATTTACGAGTCTCTCGCTAGCTAACTTGGTCCATAATATTTTTGCATGTATTATAGCACTCCATGATTGTGGTAGTAGATATTATAATATTATAGCACTCCATGATTGTGGACTGCAAGAGATTCATCGTATTATTTGTCGTAAGCCATTTTTACATGCAAGATTTAGGTGTGTCTATAGGGGCTGAAGAGGCCTAGTTATATGCAAAGGGTTTCTTAATATGGTATGATGAAGTATTACTTGACAGTTGACACCTTAATTAAGCTTCCTTTTCTAGTAATGTTATATGAGAAAATGAAGTACGTGTATATATTAGAGGAGAGCTACGTACATTTTAAACCCGATGGTTTACACATATACGTCGTAGCACAGAGCCTCCCGCATGTAAGTCACTCAATTTCACTCGTTAAAACAAAAATACCTTAGACAAGAAAAACATATTTTTCTACAGATTGGTGTGTCACTAGCTTTGATTCATCTTCGTCTTTTAGCGGTATACAAATTCGAAGGTGGATGAAAGAAAAAAGAAAATGTGAATCCGGTATTTTTGAGTTGTTTGCATCAACCTTCGCCGTTACATGTGCTAGAAGGGATTCCGGATCATCTGAACCATAAGAAAATTTAAACTTTGTCGCCCAAAAAAAAAACTAGTAGAGAATGCATTTAATGTACCATAGGATTCATTTCAATCACGTAAACAAAAATTGTATAATTTAATGTACCATAGGATGCATTTAATGTACCATAACCTTAGAATTGATAAATTGTCCGATCGTAAAGGGAAATTGTGTAATAACATTTCCCTCCTTTTATTTCCAAAAAAGAGAAGCCAAATTTGTTTGTATTGGCGTCACATAATAGGTAAAGTCAGGAAGTGGTGAGCCATAGGATGCATTTAATGTACCATAGGATTCATTTCAATCACGTAAACGAAAATTTTATCATTTAATGTACCATAGGATGCATTTAATGTACCATAGGATTCGTTTCACGAGGCATGTTTCTCGAGGTAAATTTCCCGGTGCAATTTTCTGATTTTAGTGCGATTTGCCGAGTTTTACTGCACGATTTTCCTAGTTGATTCTAATTTTCGTTATCGTAAAAAAGAGAATGGGTATGTATTTCTCATCGTCGTGTGCTCCACGAGCCCAATGGCAACAAAGTTCGTGTTCAATATTGACATTTACTAACCAAATATTAATATACCAAAAAAAAAGACTATTTTAATTCTTATCTAAAAATGATACTTTTAATAATTAACTATTTGTAGATCTAGAAAACTCAACACAATTGAATAATTATGATAATTAAATCGTTAAGGCTTAACAATGATTTGTGGCCTCTTATATTACAACATTCTAAAGTTAAGGATTAAAATCACATTAGTGCAATTTCTCAATCCATAAAGACTGAATTAATATAGAATATTCAAATAATAATTAATTTAAAGCAAAGATTATGGTAATTCAAAGTCGATTTACGAGTCTCTCGCTAGCTAACTTGGTCCATAATATTTTTGCATGTATTATAGCACTCCATGATTGTGGTAGTAGATATTATAATATTATAGCACTCCATGATTGTGGACTGCAAGAGATTCATCGTATTATTTGTCGTAAGCCGTTTTCACATGCAAGATTTAGGTGTGTCTATAGGGGCTGAAGAGGCCTAGTTATATGCAAAGGGTTTCTTAATATGGTATGATGAAGTATTACTTGACAGTTGACACCTTAATTAAGCTTCCTTTTCTAGTAATGTTATATGAGAAAATGAAGTACGTGTACAGATTATATTAGAGGAGAGCTACGTACATTTTAAACCCAATGGTTTACACATATACGTCGTAGCACAAAGCCTCCCGCATGTAAGTCACTCAATTTCACTCGTTAAAACAAAAATACCCTAGACAAGAAAAACATATTTTTCTACAGATTGGTGTGTCACTAGCTTTGATTCATCTTCGTCGCATAGCGGTATACAAATTCGAAGGTGGATGAAAGAAAAGAGAAAATGTGAATCCGGTATTTTTGAGTTGTTTGCATCAACCTTCGCCGTTAGATGTGCTAGATGGGATTCCGGATCATCTGAACCATAAGAAAATTTACACTTTGTCGCCAAAAAAAAACTAGTAGAGAATGCATTTAATGTACCATAGGATTCCTTTCAAACGCGTAAACGAAAATTGTATAATTTAATGTACCATAGGATGCATTTAATGTACCATAACCTTAGAATTGATAAATTGTCTGTTCGAAAAGGGAAATTGTGTAATAACATTTCCCTCCTTTTATTTCCAAAAAAGAGAAGCCAAATTTGTTTGTATTGGCGTCACATAATAGGTAAAGTCAGGAAGTGGTGAGCCATAGGATGCATTTAATGTACCATAGGATTCATTTCAATCACGTAAACGAAAATTTTATCATTTAATGTACCATAGGATGCATTTAATGTACCATAGGATTCGTTTCACGAGGCATGTTTCTCGAGGTAAATTTCCCGGTGCGATTTTCTGATTTTAGTGCGATTTGCCGAGTTTTAGTGCACGATTTTCCTAGTTGATTCTAATTTTCGTTATCGTAAAAAAGAGAATGGGTATGTATTTCTCATCGTCGTGTGCTCCACGAGCCCAATGGCAACAAAGTTCGTGTTCAATATTGACATTTACTAACCAAATATTAATATACCAAAAAAAAAGACTATTTTAATTCTTATCTAAAAATGATACTTTTAATAATTAACTATTTGTAGATCTAGAAAACTCAACACAATTGAATAATTATGATAATTAAATCGTTAAGGCTTAACAATGATTTGTGGCCTCTTATATTACAACATTCTAAAGTTAAGGATCAAAATCACATTAGTGCAATTTCTCAATCCATAAAGACTGAATTAATATAGAATATTCAAATAATAATTAATTTAAAGCAAAGATTATGGTAATTCAAAGTCGATTTACGAGTCTCTCGCTAGCTAACTTGGTCCATAATATTTTTGCATGTATTATATCACTCCATGATTGTGATAGTAGATATTATAATATTATAGCACTCCATGATTGTGGACTGCAAGAGATTCATCGTATTATTTGTCGTAAGCCGTTTTTACATGCAAGATTTAGGTGTGTCTATAGGGGCTGAAGAGGCCTAGTTATATGCAAAGGGTTTCTTAATATGGTATGATGAAGTATTACTTGACAGTTGAGACCTTAATTAAGCTTCCTTTTCTAGTAATGTTATATGAGAAAATGAAGTACGTGTATATATTAGAGGAGAGCTACGTACATTTTAAACCCGATGGTTTACACATATACGTCGTAGCACAGAGCCTCCCGCATGTAAGTCACTCAATTTCACTCGTTAAAACAAAAATACCTTAGACAAGAAAAACATATTTTTCTACAGATTGGTGTGTCACTAGCTTTGATTCATCTTCGTCGTATAGCGGTATACAAATTCGAAGGTGGATGAAAGAAAAAAGAAAATGTGAATCCGGTATTTTTGAGTTGTTTGCATCAACCTTCGCCGTTAGATGTGCTAGATGGGATTCCGGATCATCTGAACCATAAGAAAATTTACACTTTGTCGCCAAAAAAAAACTAGTAGAGAATGCATTTAATGTACCATAGGATTCATTTCAAACGCGTAAACGAAAATTGTATAATTTAATGTACCATAGGATGCATTTAATGTACCATAACCTTAGAATTGATAAATTGTCCGTTCGAAAAGGGAAATTGTGTAATAACGTTTCCCTTCTTTTATTTCCAAAAAAGAGAAGCGAAATTTGTTTGTATTGGCGTCACATAATAGGTAAAGTCAGGAAGTGGTGAGCCATAGGATGTATTTAATGTACCATAGGATTCATTTCAATCACGTAAACGAAAATTTTATCATTTAATGTACCATAGGATGGATTTAATGTACCATAGGATTCGTTTCACGAGGCATGTTTCTCGAGGTAAATTTCCCGGTGCGATTTTCTGATTTTAGTGCGATTTGCCAAGTTTTAGTGCACGATTTTCCTAGTTGATTCTAATTTTCGTTATCGTAAAAAAGAGAATGGGTATGTATTTCTCATCGTCGTGTGCTCCACGAGCCCAATGGCAACAAAGTTCGTGTTCAATATTGACATTTACTAACCAAATACTAATATACCAAAAAAAAGACTATTTTAATTCTTATCTAAAAATGATACTTTTAATAATTAACTATTTGTAGATCTAGAAAACTCAACACAATTGAATAATTATGATAATTAAATCGTTAAGGCTTCACAATGATTTGTGGCCTCTTATATTACAACATTCTAAAGTTAAGGATTAAAATCACATTAGTGCAATTTCTCAATCCATAAAGACTGAATTAATATAGAATATTCAAATACTAATTAATTTAAAGCAAAGATTATGGTAATTCGAAGTCGATTTACGAGTCTCTCGCTAGCTAACTTGGTCCATAATATTTTTGCATGTATTATAGCACTCCATGATTGTGGTAGTAGTTATTATAATATTATAGCACTCCATGATTGTGGACATCAAGAGATTCATCGTATTATTTGTCGTAAGGCATTTTCACATGCAAGATTTAGGTGTGTCTATAGGGGCTGAAGAGGCCTAGTTATATGCAAAGGGTTTCTTAATATGGTATGATGAAGTATTACTTGACAGTTGACACCTTAATTAAGCTTCCTTTTCTAGTAATGTTATATGAGAAAATGAAGTACGTGTACATATTATATTAGAGGAGAGCTACGTACATTTTAAACCCGATGGTTTACACATATACGTCGTAGCACAAAGCCTCCCACATGTAAGTCACTCAATTTCACTCGTTAAAATAAAAATACCTTAGACAAGAAAAACATATTTTTCTACAAATTGGTGTGTCACTAGCTTTGATTCATCTTCGTCGTTTAGCGGTATACTAATTCGAAGGTGGATGAAAGAAAAGAGAAAATGTGAATCCGGTATTTTTGAGTTGTTTGCATCAACCTTCGCCATTAGATGTGCTAGATGGGATTCCGGATCATCTGAACCATAAGAAAATTTACACTTTGTCGCCAAAAAAAACAAGTAGAGAATGCATTTAATGTACCATAGGATTCATTTCAATCGTGTAAACGAAAATTGTATAATTTAATGTACCATAGGTTGCATTTAATGTACCATAACCTTAGAATTGATAAATTGTCCGTTCGAAAAGGGAAATTGTGTAATAACATTTCCCTTCTTTTATTTCCAAAAAAGAGAAGCGAAATTTGTTTGTATTGGCGTCACATAATAGGTAAAGTCAGGAAGTGGTGAGCCATAGGATGCATTTAATGTACCATAGGATTCATTTCAATCACGTAAACGAAAATTTTATCATTTAATGTACCATAGGATGCATTTAATGTACCATAGGATTCGTTTCACGAGGCATGTTTCTCGAGGTAAATTTCCCGGTGCAATTTTCTGATTTTAGTGCGATTTGTCGAGTTTTAGTGCACGATTTTCCTAGTTGATTCTAATTTTCGTTATCGTAAAAAAGAGAATGGGTATGTATTTCTCATCGTCGTGTGCTCCACGAGCCCAATGGCAACAAAGTTCGTGTTCAATATTGACATTTACTAACCAAATATTAATATACCAAAAAAAAAAGACTATTTTAATTCTTATCTAAAAATGTTACTTTTAATAATTAACTATTTGTAGATCTAGAACACTCAACACAATTGAATAATTATGATAATTAAATCGGTAAGGCTTAACCATGATTTGTGGCCTCTTATATTACAACATTCTAAAGTTAAGGATTAAAATCACATTAGTGCAATTTCTCAATCCATAAAGACTGAATTAATATAGAATATTAAAATAATAATTAATTCAAAGCCAAGGTTAGGGTAATTCAAAGTTGATTTACGAGTCTCTCGCTAGCTAACTTGGTCCATAATATTTTTGCATGTATTATAGCACTCCATGATTGTGGTAGCTGATATTATAATATTATGCATGCCCTAATTTTTATAACCTTATAAGGGGACGTCACCTCGTGTATAAATTTAATCTTCTCAATTTAATTTTCAAAAATAAAAGTTTCTAAAAGCAATAAGGTTTTAATGCATTTCATAAAAGCGGAAGTCTTGAATCAAAAACATGTGCACTTATTAGTTCAAGGAATTAAATAAAGACAAATGCATAGTTCAACATAAAACTAAATTAATGCGTTAAAAAAAACATTTTAAATTCTTTCATGTGTGACCATCACCATCCGCCACTTCAACATCTGCCGGACCATGATATGAAAATGTGTAAATATAAAGGGGTGAGTACGACTACTCAGTGGGGTCAACATTATCCAAACTATAAACTATAAAGGATTTAACATGAGAAATTAGACATGCAAGCCCGGAGGCTTAACCCGAAGGTTTTACTGCGTGAATTGCCCGAAGGCTAACCTGAAGGTTTTACGCGTGAATTGCCCGAAGGCTAACCCGAAGGTTTTTCTGCGTGAATTGCCCGAAGGCTCTGCCTGTACTGAATAACGCATGAGAAAAACAATATACTGTATAATAAGGTTAAAAGAAAAACCCCACCTTAACCTTTTGAGTGAAAGAAAAAGATGTATATCAAGTGATTAAGCCTTGCGCGCCAATCCTAAATAATAAACATTTATACTTAATAATTTACGTAATTAAAATGCAATGCACACGTCAAGCTTAACATTACTTATGCTAACCATAAAATACACTTGTGACTTTATATTATATTTATTTCCAGATTCTCTTCTAATGGCGAAAACATGATAGAACATACATAGAAATTGTAATTTAAAAAAAAATCATCCGCAAGCAACAACAAAATAACCATATATATATATATATATATATATATATATATATATATATATATATATATATAGGAGAAGGATCAAATGAGAACCAACTCCCATATGAGAACTAAGAACCAATCTTAACCATTTATATTCTTTGATCTATGGTTATTTTTAAAGCTATCATTCAATGTTTTTTTATTTATTAAACAATAAGAGAAGGTTATTGTTGTAATTTGTTTTACATTTCATAATTAATGTGTTTTATATACATGGAAATATTTCATTTTCGTTTCCTTATGTTTCATTTCACATTATTAATTTTGATTCACTATAATTGGACGGTTCGAAACTTTCCCATTAATTAATATCATAATTACTAATTAACATATTTTGTTCCATGATCTCAAGTATTTATCAATACATTTAATGTGATCATTAATGTTTTCATATCATCAAATACATTAATACTTTAATTTATTACATTATATAACTATTCGTCCGAGAATTAATCAATTAATTTTAGGAAATGACAATATATATTAAATATAATAGATGAAACAAAATGTAATTACTAATTCATCAAAATTACGTGTTTAGTAGCATCTAAGAAGTATAATTCTTCATTAATAAATATAGATGTTATAAGAATGTTTGTTTTAAACATATATATCAACCTTAATAAACTTATGCATCAAACTCTTCATACATATGCATCAAATTTGATAAATTTATGCATAAAATCGAATTTATGCATCAAACACTTTATACATATGCACTAAACAATTATTATCTATGCATTATTTTCATTATTGTCGGAGAAAAGATATATTTTTAAAACATATGCATCAAACTAAAAGAACATATGCATCAAACACTTTATACATATGCATTAAACAATTACTATTTATGCATTATTTTCATTGTTGGCGGAGAAGAAGATATATTTTTAAAACTTATGCATCAAACTAAATGAACATATGCATCAAACACTTTATACATATGCAGCAAATTGAATAAATTTATTCACAAGAAAAAAATAATAATGCATCATTCGAGGTTATGCATTGATTCATTTTAATATTCTCTAAATAGTATTGCATATTACGTTTTGATTATTGATCCTGGTTCTCATATAGGAGTTGGTTCTCATGGGAATTGTTATTCAAATGCATAAGTTAGGAATACTTATGCATTAATAATGCATATATATGCATCAAAGTAATATTTGTGTCGATGGACCTTTTTCAAGCTATTAGATTGATTTACGGGAATATGCATCACATTATGAATAAGTATGCATCGAACAATGCATACATATGCATCACATGAACAATTTTTTAATTTACATTATATACAGTAACTAGTCTATCTTTTATTTTTGGATATCTAATTTTTTCTACGATGATTATCTTTAATTTCCCTAGATATTGCTTTACATTAATTAGAGATTATATACTAATCACAGTTTTACCATAAATAATATTGTTATTATAGTATTTTTTATATTTAATTAATCAATCTAAAGATAATATTTTATTAAAGATTTATTACGATTCAATTAAAATAAGTAGAGATAATGTAGTTCATGAATCATAAATTTTCATTTGATTTTTGTCTTATAAAAATTCGAGTAATAATGTTGTTTAAATGATGCATATTTTATTATATGTAGAGGCATATTTCATTGTGCGTAGATTCATTATCGAATTAATTATTCATCTATTTTCATGCATCAACTTGCTGATAGATTATGCATCAAAAATATATTTTATTACCGAGTTATTATGCATCAAATAGTGTCAGTTTATTATGCATTAAATAATATATCGTGTTGTTGGATTGACAAGTTATTATGCATCAAATAATATATCGTGATGCATTCATGTAATCTAATTATGCATTAAATGGTATGTAAAAGCTTATGCATACACATGAATGAATCGTATTAAATAAGTGATAATAACATTAGGGTTTCGAAATTAATATGATTGAGTAGTTCAGATCGGCGATTTTAGAAAACTTTTCACAAATTAATGTTTCAATTTTACCCATATTAATGTTTCGAAATTAATATGATTGTAATTAATGTTTTCACAAATGGAATGTTTCAATTTTACCCATATTTTTTTGTACAGATTTGCCTTATGTAATTAAAAATTAATTTAATATTTTAGATTTTAGTGTAAATTTAACCGTAGATTGAAATAAGATCTACGATCTATAATGGTTCCTAATTCTTATATAGGGATTGGTTCTCATGGGAACCCTACCCTATATATATATATATATATATATATATATATATATATATATGCTAGATATCCAATCATAGAAACATGTGGCAAAGTATGTACACAGTTCTCGTTACTTTTTCTAAACAAACAAGCTGTTAATATACTTATTAAATTGCTAAGAGATAAATTATTACTATCCTATTTATACATGTAAAGAAAGTGGGATCTTCAACTATTTAAAATACTATGCTACCCTTAATTTGTTGCTTCCTGTAGTGATTAATTAAGCAAGTCAGATTATGAACACTTAAAAAGAATGATCTAATAAAAAGTTCTCTCACATTCTTCCTATTATTTACTAGATTTAGTATATAATATAATTAATCCGCAATATCAAGCCCTACTGATAAGACAAGCTTAATCCCATCAATTAATTACTCCCTTTTTAAACTATTGCTCCCTAATTCTCACGGCAGGAAAAAAAAATGAACCAAACTACCAAATTAGCATATGATCTAATACAAATTAATGTTATACTTTGCCATATCACGTCCATAGTTAAACTGCTAAATTTAGAAAATGAAAACGTAAAAACATTAACCGGTAATATAGAAATTATTTCGCTTAAATATAAATTCCCATAATTGGCGCCTTTGAACATGAATATTTAAGCGGAGTTAAGAACATGCTGATTTACACAATAATAACTTAAATTCAGATTTACCATATTAGATCACTAATGTATTCACATTTCCAAAACACATGGTTACAAGCATTCACAACAAAATTTTAGTTCCTAAATACACTATCAAAAATCCTAACTTAATAAATGACGAATTCTTAAATTTAGAAAATACCTTGTTAATTCCTAGAATTAAGAAGCTGGAGAACCACTGAGTGAGTTACTTTTGAGGTGCCAAAAAATGTAATGAAATTAAGGTGTTATAAATAATACTCATAACCCCCGAAAGATATGATTTTTTTTAGGTAAAAGATAAACATTATCCGAAAGATGGTTCACAAAATTTTGATATATCTAAAGCCGTTCAAAACATATTGGAGATTTTTAAAAAAATTAAATCCTTAAATCGTGGCTAAAGAAAAAGTTAAACTAAAATATTATCTTCACATTGATATGTTTCCTAATTAATTTGCCACCTCAATACTCAAAGATTTCAAATCATGAAAAGATATACATAATATATTTGTAAATTTTAATTTTTTTTAATAACACCATGCAAATAATTCAATGCGTAAATAATTAATATATATGCAATTAATGCATAACAACCAAAAAAAGAAAATTTAATTAATTAATTAATGATCATGATTTTAATTTCTAAAGCGCGACTTATAGAACTTACCCACAAGATATCATGCATGAGATGCAAATGCAAATTTTATTTTATATTAATAATTATTATTATTTTAAAGTTTAATTTTGGGGTGTTACAATCTCCCCTACTTATAAAATTTTCGTCCTCGAAAATTAGTTACCTTTTTCTAAGAAATTCGGATATCTTAGCTCCATGTCCTTTTCTACTTCTCATGTCGCCTCACTCGCATCATGTTTACTCCAAAGAACTTTAATTAATGACACTTCCTTGTTCCTACGTTGGATAACCTTTCGGTCTAAGATGACATTTGGCATCTCTTCATACGTCAGATCTTTGTTTAACTACAATCCTTCATAATTGACTATGTTGCTTGGGTCGTGGACATACTTCCTCAAGTTTGCAACATGAAAAACATTATAAATGGACGTCAAACTTGGCGGTAGTGCCAACTCGTATGTCACTTCTCCAATTCTTTTGAGTATCTCAAACGGTTCAATGTATCGAGGCCTAAGCTTTCCTCGCTTCCCAATCCTTACTACTCCTTTAATTGGTGACAATTTGAGAAACACTTTGTCACCCTCTTCAAACTCTATATCCTTCCTCTTCAAATCAGCATAGGACTTTTGTCTATCTTGTGCAATCTTGATTCTGTCTCTAATCTTTGCGATCACTCCCACGGTTCTTTCAACGATCTCTGGGTCCCAATATTCTTTTCTCACCAACCTCATCCCAATGCAGAGGTGATCTACACTTCCTTCCATATAATGCTTCAAAAGATGCCTTCCCTATGCTTGCTTGATAGTTGTTATAATACGCGAACTCCACTAAAGATAAATGTTTCTCCCAATTGGTTCCAAAGTCCATGACACATGCTCGCAACATATCTTCCAATGTCTGAATAGTTCTTTCAGACTGTCCATCAGTTTGTGGATGGTAGGCGGTACTAAACTTCAACTTAGTACCCATAGCAGCTTGCAGACTATTCCAAAATTTTGATGTGAACCTCGGGTCGCGATCCTATACAATACCGGTAGGCACTCCGTGTAGCCTAACAGTCTCATCTATATAGATTTGTGCTAAACGATCCATGTTGTCAGTCATCTTCATCGGAAGAAAATGAGCCGATTTCGTGAGTCTATCCACAATTACCCAAATTGAATGATTTCCTCTTCGGGTTTTTGGTAATGCTACAACGAAGTCCATTGATATCTCCTCCTACTTCCATTGAGGTATATCAAGCGACTTTAATAAGCCGGATGGTCGTTGGTGTTCAGCTTTCACTTGTTGGCAAGTCATACAACTTTGTATGAGTTCTGCAATAGTCCTCTTCATATTCCTCCACCCAAAGTTTCTCTTCAAATCATGATACATCTTTGTCCCTCCAGGATGGACAGTATATGGCGTGTTGTGTGCCTCCTTTAAAATCTCCCTCATTATTTCACTTCCTTTTGGTACACAGATTCTTCTCTCGAACATCAGCGTCCCATCTGCTGCAATCTCAAACCCCTTATTCTGCCATTCCAGAACTTGATCTCTTATCTTGCACAAAAATCTATCTCTCTTTTGTGCTTCCCGAATTTGGTCCCTTACCAAAGGTTGGATCTTCATAGCTACAAACTTAGTAGTAGTGTCTTCTATCGAGGGTACAACTTCAATTTCCATTTTTGCAAACTCTTTAATCATTCGGGAAGTATATAGGGCGGTCAGACTCCCTTTCCTGCTCAAAGCATCAGCTACGACGTTTACTTTTCCTGGATGATAATGAATTGTGCAGTCGTAATCTTTCACTAGTTCGAGCCACCTTCTTTGTGTCATGTTCAATTCCTTTTTGTGTGAACAGATACTTGAGACTCTTGTGATCAAAATATATCTCGCACTTGCCTCCATAAAGGTAATGTCTCCAAATCTTCAAGGCATGGACTACAGCTGCCAATTCCAGATCATGTGTAGGGTAATTCATTTCATGAGTTTTCAGTTGTCTTGAAGCATAAGCTATGACTTTCCCATGTTGCATCAAAACACATCCAAGTCCTTGTTTTGAGGCATCGCAATAGATTACATACCCTTCAGTTCCGTCAGGAATAGTGAGTACCGATGCCGTGGTTAACTTCCCTCTAAGTTCTTGGAAACTTCTCTCACACTCTTCATTCCACTCAAACTTGATCCCTTTTCTGGTTAGTTGAGTGAGTGGCCTTGCTATCTTTGAGAATCCTCAATAAACCGCCGATAATATCCTGCTAATCCCAAGAAACTTCGGATTTCGCATGCATTCTTCGGTGCCTTCCAGTTACTAACCGCTTCGATTTTTGCTGGATCCACTTCTATCCCTTGTGTAGTCACTACGTGACCAAGGAATACTACTTGACTAAGCCAAAACTCACATTTCTTGAACTTGGCGTATAGCTTCTCGTTTCTTAATGTCTCCAACACAATCCTGAGATGCTCTTCATGTTGCCTCCGATCTTTTGAGTACACTAAGATATTGTCGATGAAGATAATTACGAAATGATCCAAATATTGATGAAACACTCTGTTCATCAAGTCCATGAAAACTGTAGGTGCATTAGACAGTCCAAAAGGCATCACTGTAAACTCATAGTGACTATATCTTGTTCGAAAAGTTGAGCTTAGGTTAGAGGGATAGGGAACGAGAAGATGGCTTCTAGAACGACGAACAACTGAGTGTAAGCTTTGGGTTCGTGTCACGTCATTTGGATACTAGAGGCTATATAATTCAATTCAGCTTGGTTCCCTATGAGCAGAACTGTAGTCTTTCGCCGGAGATTATTTCTTCTAACTTCTTGCTGAAGACTTAGGCTTTTTCGAATTTGCTCGTTTGAATGCTCTGTGTGTTCTCTCGCGTTCTTGGTTTCTCGTGAAGGTCTAGGTGAGCTTCAATTTGATTTATCCCTCTATTTATAGAGAAGAGATTAGGATAGATCCGTTGGAGATGACGATCCTTTGTCTCTCTCTTTTGGGTAGCTAACGGCTCTTTCGAAGTATGGTAGCAGTGTCCTTTCCCTCCATTTCTGGAAAGTTGTTGACTTGGAGTTTTAATAGATATAGGATACGTGGCTGCTTGTCATTGGTCGAGGTTCAGAAAGTGGTTGAGACAGAGCAGACTTCAAGGAGATCTGAAGCTGACTTCTCTCTTCCTCATATTGACACTGCTGATTCGACTTTTAAAGATCCTGACAGTCAGAAGACTGTCTGGCCGTTGCTGAGTCTGATCTCTGATTCAGTAGTATGCTCTTGTTGAGTCGGCTCTACTAAAGATCAACTTTGAGTTCAGTGAACTTGTTGGTCCCGAGAGCACGTTCAGGTGTAGAGGGGGGGGAAGGGGTGAATACACCTGAAACCGATTTCCTTAACTTAAACACGAACAGTCCTTTTCAGGATGATGTCGTAGTGAATGAATTCAGCAAACCAGATAGCTGTTCTGAATCGTGTTGGCAGAGTGACTGACTCTACTAAGACCTGCTAGCTGACTGAGTGTCAGAATTCAATATCTTGCAGATAGAGTTCAGTGGTGCAGAATAGTGTAGGCCCAATTCAGTTGAGTTGAAAAACGTTTTTAATAAAACAGTTTCAATAGATTAGTGCAATCAGTTTAGTTTGCTGAAACTCGGTTGAATGATTTAAAGAAAGTTTTTAGTATGAACAGTAAATTAATGAAACAGTAAAAAGGAACACGAACATAATACACCTGAAATCGATTTCCTTAACTTAAACACGAACAGTCCTTTTCAGGATGATGTCGTAGTGAATGAATTCAGCAATCCAGATAGCTGTTCTGAATCATGTTGGCAGAGTGACTGACTCTACTAAGACCTGCTAGCTGACTGAGTGTCAGAATTCAGTATCTTGCAGATGAATTCAGTATCTTGCAGATAGAGTTCAGTGGTGCGGAATAGTGTAGGCCCAATTCAGTTGAGTTGAAAAACGTTTTTAATAAAACAGTTTCAGTAGATTAGTGCAATCAGTTTAGTTTGCTGAAACTTAGTTGAATGATTTAAAGAAAGTTTTCAGTATGAACAGTAAATCAATGAAACAGTAAAAAGGAACACGAACACGAGACACAGAGATTTTTAAAGTGGTTCGGACACAAAAATCCTACGTCCACTGTCCTGAAAGATCAGGAAGCTATTTATTATACTGAGGTAGTCTCAGTCGGCTTGTACGCTGGACAGAACCGGGTCTTGGAATTTATACTGAGCAAGTCTCAGTTTACAAGGTTATCAAACTAAGTGTTTGAAAAACTCTCCAACTATGAAGGAGTCCTTTTACAATAAGGATCAGTTCAAGAATGAACTCCTTCGTCTAAGCTATGGATATGTGCTGTTGAGCTTAGGGTAGAGGGATAAGGAACAATGAAGTGGCTTCTAGAACGACGAACATTTGAGTATAGCTTTAGGTTCGTGTATCGTCGTTTGGATACTAGAGGCTGTATGAATCAGTTAAGTTTGGTTCCCTAAGAGCTAGAGTGTAGTCTTTAGCCAGAGATAGATTCTTCGAACTTCTTGCGGAAGACTTAGGCTTTTCGAATTTGCTCGTTTGAATGCTCTGTATGTTCTCTCGTGTTCTTCCCGTGAGCTTATTCGTGAGCTTCAAATTTTGATTTATCCCTCTATTTATAGAAAAGAGACTAGGAAAGATCCGTTGGAGACGATGATCCTTTGTCTCTCTCTTTTGGGTAGCTAACGACTCTTTTAAAGTAGAGTGACAGTGTCCTTTCCCTCCTTTTCTGAAAAGTTGTTGACTTGCAGCTTTAGTAGGTGTAGGACAGGTGTCTGCTTGTCATTGGTCGAGGTTTAGAAAGTGGTTGAGATGGAACAAACTTCGAGGAGATCTAAAGCTGACTTCTCTTTTCCTCGTATTTGACTATACTGATTGACTTTCAAAAGATCTGACAGTTCAGAAGACTGTCTAGCCGTTGTTGAGTCTGATCTCTGATTCCGTAGTAAACTGCTGCTGAGTTGTGTTGGTCCGGAGACAAATATCAGGTGTAGAGGGGGGGGTGAATACACCTGAGTACCGTTTCTTTTTCTCGGTGAAGGTCAGCTGAAGCTGTTGGTTGCAACTGATGAACAGTGCCAAATAAACCTTCGATCACGGGATAGGTGAGTCGGCCCATCGAGCTCTCCTACCGACTTTTGTCAGTACTTCGAAACTCAGTCGGAGACTTAAGTGTGCGGATAAGTGTGGGGCCCGGAGTTTGTCTCTTTTTGAAAACGTGATTTCGCAGATTAAATTCTTTTGGCTGTGCGACTTTAGAAATACGTTGTATGCAAACTAATGATTTTCAAAGGTTTGTATGCAATAAAACAGTAAAGAACACAAGCAGTTTAACGTGGTTCGGATACGCAAGATCCTACATCCACGGTCCTGAACAGAGCAGGATAACTTGTTGATTAGTCTGAGCAAGTCTCAGCAAGGAAACTGTGCACATGACAGATCCTTCTAAGTTATAGTCCTTAGCGACTTTACAATTCAAACCTAAGTTCGAAAGGGAGCGAAAACAGTTCTCCAACTAATGAAGGAGTTCTTACAATAAGAACGGTCCACTAAAAAATTGAACTCCTTCGAATCTAAGCTATAAATCTGACAATGAGCTTAGGTAGAGAAGAAAGGGATCTAAAGACTCTAGAGAGAAGAACCACAAAAATATTCTAGTAAGTGCAGATTCTTCGCTGGATGTTCTGATTGAGTTGCTAGAGTGTTTGAGAGCTTGAGCAATTTCCCTTTTTAATTTCGTGCTTCGCGCTAGTGGAGCTTCGAAATCTTCTCTATTTATAGCTGTGAGCTATGGCATATGTCTGTTGGAGACGACGATGCCACGTGTCACAAGCTTCCAAAGAAAACGGCCATAAATTCGAACTTGTTGCAGCAGGGCAGTTAATTACTGTACATGAGAGCAGCTTTTCTTGTTTGGAGCGAGGTAAGGCGTTGTCGGCTTCTCATTGGTCGAGGTTTGTGGTTGGTGAGAATGTCAGAGTTGACCGTTCAAACAACCTCGTATGATCTTCTGCTGAACTTTCGAAAAGACTTAAGTAGCTGGGTCGCTTTCTGTCGGATACAGTAGACTGCAAGGTCTTTGTCTTCTTCGACTGAGTCGGCTGACAAGGAATGTAACTTCTGAGTAAGTCAGCTGGCGACTGCGAAGGTACTGGGCTTGCATGAGTTCTTCTCGCGATGACTTATCATTTCTTGGGTTGGCTTCTACTGAGGTTTACTCAACTGATGACTGAAGAACGCAAGCGATTACACTGATGACGTGGGGTTCTGAAAAGTATCTTCGGTAGAAGATCAGTTCAACAATTACCCGGTACAGGACTTAGACAAGAATATAAAAACGATTACAATAAGTCTAACCTATACATCAGCTAATCCTAACGACACACTGAATTACTGATATCAGCTCGGTTTTGGGATCTTCAATTCCATAGTACTACTATGATTTCCCCCAATTTTCTTTTAACCACGAACAACTGAGTATCATCTACTGACTCATATCCAACAATTTCCCCCTAATTGATGATGCCAAAACCTCTACTTCTAAACTCTAAACATCTTATAAGAAGTGCTAACCTACTGACAGCAATTTCCCCCCTTAATCTATCTGAGGAATACAAACTGATATGATGACTATAAAACATTAGCAGGAGAGAGATAGGCAAAATCAGAGAAACTGATTGTGAGTGTGTGTCAGATCACTTAGTGATCAGTTATGAAAACACAAAGCAAAATGCTGTAAGACAATGAGTAATTATCTATCAAGCAATAGGAATGATAGCATATATGATCAAGAAATTACAGGTTCCTATCACTATTTCGAAAGAGAGTAGAGAAAAAAAAACTACTGACGCTTGAAGCCTTGAGTACGTTTCTTGAAATCAGCAGATCTGTCGACAGGAGGTTGCAGACCATAGTATAGGTAGATTCTCTTCCTCAGTGTCTGGACATCCTCGTCATCTTCAGCTAAGTCGACACTCAGGTCGAAGCGATAGGCTGCAGCTCTGACCTCATCCTCTATTTCCTTTGTACACAGAACTCCGCGCGCAGTTCTAGGAGGTGGGATGCACCTGAAAGCTGGAGCTCTGAAAGGAATGTTCTCTCTCTTCATAATTTCCAGAAGTTGTTCCCTCAGCTCAGAGTTATAATTGAACAAAAACTCGTCAAAGGCTAGTTCGACAGTCCGCTCACTTGGATAGAATTTCCATACGTAGTAGCCTTTGATAAATTCCTCTTTGAGCTCTTCCCATTGATCATTAACCAGAGCAGGAACCCATTTATCAACATGAAGCACAGGGTCCTTTTTGACATAAGGCGCTCTTTTCCTTGATCCTCGTGGGATTTGTCTTCTGGGATCAGCTGCTGGCTTTTGAGATAAGCTCATCATCTTAGCCATATCAGCCATTCTCTTCTTCTCTCGAAGAGCCGCTGCCCTACAATCTCCTTTACTCAAGTTAAGGCCTCGCAGCGTGGCTTCCCACGTGGCTCTATCTTCAGCTTCTTGCTCAGGTGTAAGATGAGTCTGGTAGTGACTCTGAGCAGTAGCTTGACCTGTAGTAGAAAGAGTTTTTGCGAACTCCTCCTGAGCCTTTTTCTTTTCTTCGTCCACAGACTCTTGCTTCTTCTTTCCTCTGCCCTTAAAAACTCTGCCCTTAGGCTTCTTAGCAAGTTGAGCTTCTTCCAGCTGACGCTCATGGTCCAGCTTGTCTTGTAGTTGTCGGGCTACGCGGAGGTCGAAGGCCTCTTGTTCCGCTTTAGATTTGAATTTTCGGATCGGGGAGGAAGGAGGAGAAGTAGCCCTGAGTAGTAGCAGTAGCAGTCTCCTTCCCCGGCCTCTGCGGAGGAGCCTGTTCTTCTTCAAACTCTTGCTCAATGAAGTGAGCAACATCTTCTATGTGGGCGGCAGAAGATGAGATGGGTGTAGGTTCTAGAGGGAATTCAAGTAACAGAACCCCTGAAATATCTTGAGCATGAGCAGTAGAGGGTTGTTCTGTCTGAATACCTTCCCCCTGAGTCTGAGCAGTAGAGGGTCCTTCCTCCTGACCACCCTCTATTATCTGGACATCAGCCATATCCGTGTCAAGTTCTTCCTTCATAACACTTTCCCCCTTTTTGGCATCATCTGCCTTAGAGAGTTGGGTACGAATGGCTTGTATGTCTCTTTCCACAATGTGGACTGAATCCTTAATCTGAGTTGCTGTGGATTCGAAGTCCTTGACGAGATCGCAATATAGTTCCCAGTCTTGTTCTTGATCAGCTCTTGATGTTTTAAGCTGTGCAGCTGACTCCTGACGGAGTTTCAGCAGATCCTGATCCTGCGATTCTGTCAATTCTTTCTGAATAAGCTTCAGAGCCTCTGTCTGTTGGGTAATAGCTTTCTGAAGGCTAGAGGTGGCAATCTTATTCTGCTAATCGATTTCGAGCTTAACAGTTGCAAGAGCTTGAGTCAGCTGCTCTGAAAATATCTTCTGCTGATTCTGGAGCAACTGCTGACTCTGAGCTTCTAGATTGACTTTTTGAGCTACTAAGGCTGCCTCAATAATCTCCTAAAAGTTGGGTTGAGAAGTAGGTACTGGAGTCTTTGAGATGCCAGCAGCTATTCTATCTAAGCTCTGTGTCTGAGCCTTAGTATACTTTGTCCACTTCAGATGGACGTCCTTAGCCAAAAGTCTGTTTTTCTCTCCTTGGCGTCGAATGGCTTTATTTACAGACTTTGAGGACACGGAATCGATAGGTTGTATCTGGTACGAGCTGGTTCCGAGCCTCTGCTCAGAAAATGTGAGGAGCTGCTCCCTACTGTACTTCGGAGCACCTTGAGCATCACCTGATGTATCAGGAAGTGGTGATTTGCTCTTCTCACGGGGAGTTAAACCCTCAGCAGAGCCTCCCAACTCTGTATCCTTGGGTGTCTGATCCTTCCTCTGATTGTTGTCATCATCATCTTTCTTATCATCACCAGGAGGAGATGGGGGTGGAGGAGTGTTACCAGGGACTGACTCTCGCAAGCTTAGAAGGTAAAGCATTGCGGCTCTGAGGTCTTCAAGAGTAGCTAAGTCAGCTGGTTCTCCGTACCCTATTACTTCTTGGAGTTTTTGCTCCTCATCAAGCAGGTAGATGACTGAGTGGGTTTTGATTATGTCTTCTAGAATACCCCAACTCAGAAATCTAAGAAGCATTTGAACCCTAGCCCTGATGGTTATGTCGACTAAGTCTGAGTGCCCAGCGATCTCAGGGATATGATCGTGTACGTCAGATGTGGCACGGAGACGAGTGGTGTGAATAGCTGTCCACTCAGTCGCAGTCTCCTCAGTCGGTTCCCTAACGTCCGTCTGTGTCTCCTCAGAGCTAATTACCTGGACTTTATCTTTGAGGGTCTCACCCTTAATGCCAGTATCATAAACTAAAATCGGCTCTTCTTGAGTAGGAGGAGGAGTGGGTTCAATAACGGAGAGGGGCTGAGCAGCTGAGACCTCAGCTGGTCTAGTCTTAGTCAGCCGCCTCTTCTTAAGCACTTCGGTATGAGGGGGCAGAGCGGATGCTGCTCTCTTCGGCTCAGGCGGCCCCTTACCGATAGACTTCTCAGTCGCTGCTTTAGTCTTGAACTTAATCAGTTTCACGTCGAAGAACTTGGAATCAGCAAACGACGAGTGCCTCTGAACAGAGCTTTCTATGAGGACTGACATCTTAGTCCCATAGAGTAATTTCCATACACTGGCTAACTTCCTCTCTCCAGTGGGTAGGGTAGTGAACTTCTGGGCTTGGGCCTTCATCTCCGAGACATAATAGTCGACCCAGTTCACTTCAACTCCATCATCTATTGCCATCATCAGCTGAATCCTTGGCTTGGATAATTGATCATATGATCCAGCTGAGCTCGTCAGGATATGAGAGACTATGTAGGCTAGTCCTCTGTATTGGGGAAGCAGAAGATTCTTCTGCAGAGCTGACTTGAATGATATGTCAGTACGTCCGCATAACTTATGAACATATGCGTTTATCTCCTTCTCCTTGTATCCGATAGGAGAAATACCAGAGTCTGGAAGATCAAATGTCAGCATCAGCCCGTCTCTGACGTTGAAGACTCTTTGAGTAGTATCCCAACAGTTTTGACCTACTTCCTTCATATAGACGAAGGAAGATTCCTCGCCTCAAGACGCGAGTGACCTCCAGTTGTAATAAACTTCTACCACTTGCCTAGGTAGATAAGATCTCGGGTGCTTCGTCACCAGCTCCTGAAGACCAGAACGCTCCAGAGCATCAAACACGGGTTCCAAGAAAGAGATATCAACTTGACGGAAGGCCAAAGTAGGTTCAAACTGAATCCTGGATGCCATTATCTCCTCTATATTCTCAGGAACTTGAGATGTCGCCATTGAAATCTGCAAAATAACTTGTTAGCACTTGAAAATAGAGTAAGTTAGTAAGTATTCAGCAGATTCAATACATTACCGAATATTAACGAGCTTGAGAGATGCAAAAGCGAGACAGTTAAGATGATTTTTGAGAGGGAAACTGAACGCTTGAAAATAGCTCTTAAGTTGAAAATGGCGAGAAGTGAGGAAGAAGATAGAAGATGAAAGATTTATATATCTTGACTGATTATAAGTTTAGATCCAACGATCCTATTTTAATCTTCCAAATCTATAGACGGCTGAGATTAAAAGTTATAAAAGGAATGATTACAAAAGCCGCCTCAAACATAGATTTACGTAATAAAGGTAAGTGAGAAGACATGCATTAAATGCGCGACAGACATCATTAATTACTCAGTTTAAGCGAATGAAAAGGTTTCCTACTGACCTTTCCTTAAACTTATTAATGGTGGGAAATAAATGCACATTAACTACTGACTGCGTGCGACTGATATAATAAATGCAGACATGCTTCTGAAAAGAAAATAAGTATATGATATTACGCAAACCTCTTCAGGTGAACTTTCGATCAGTTGGTTGCCGTTATATCGCAGAACGATGATTGAAGTACTGATAAGTCCGTTCCCCCTTGCTGTGTACATTGTGATTCTTCCCGCTGAATCACTGTACGGAATCTACTGACTTGTCGTACTGGTTCCATCTACTGATACCAAATATTTCCAATTGTCTCCACGGGCTGCTATCAGTAGTTGTCTTCTACTGATGCATTTCAGTAGGATCCAGTAGACCTAGCTCAACTGATAATTCTCTGAATCTGTTCTCAGCTAGTGGTTTGGTCAGTATGTCTGGATATCCTTCTTCTCGACATGGTCTCGATGAAGTGGTGTCGGATATCCACGTGCTTGCATCTCGTATGTAGAACTGGGTTCTGAGTTATGGCAATAGCACTGGTGGAGTCACAGTAGATGGGCACTTCATTCTGAATGATACCATAATCTCTCAGTTGTTGTCGAAGCCAAAGGATCTGGGCACAACAACTTCCAGCAGCCATGTACTCGGCTCCGGTGAGTGGACGTTGCTGCGAGTGCTTGTTTCTTTGAGAACCAAGATATCAGCTTGCTGCCTGGAACTGACACGTTCCGGAAGTTGACTTACGATCTATCCTGCATAATCAGCATCAGAATAACCTGTCAGTATTAGATTATCATCAGCAGGATACCATAACCCAGCATCAGGTGTTCCTCTCAGATAGCGCAGAATCTTTTTAGCTGAGTCGAGATGACTTCGCTTGGGATCCGCTTAAAATCTTGCGCATACACCTACAACATAAGTTATGTCAGGTCGGCTAGCTGTTAAATATAATAAAGAACCAATAATAGCTCTATAATCAGTAGAGTTAACAGAAGCTCCCTCTTTGTCTAGATCGATTTTAAAATTCGTATTCATGGGGATTTTGACTGGCTTGCTCGAGTCGCAGCCGAATCTCTTGAGAAGGTCTCGAGTGTATTTGGCTTGATTGATGAAGATTCCTTCAGGTAATTGCTTCACTTGAAATCCAAGGAAGTAATTCATCTCTCCCATCATGGACATCTCGAACTTCTCTTTCATCATCTTCTCGAACTGCTGACATATGATCTCATTTCTGCAGCCGAAAATGATGTCGTCAACGTAGATTTGCACCAGTAGGATGTCATCTCCTGACTTTATGTTGAATAGGGTGCTATCTACTGTCCCCTTCTGAAAACCTTTCTGAAGTAGAAAGTCTGATAGGGTATCATACCAAGCCCTGGGTGCTTGTTTTAACCCATACAGAGCTTTCCTAAGTCTGTACACATGATGTCCCTGCTGAAAGCCGGGCGGTTGTTCCACGTAGACTTCTTCCTTTAGTACGCCGTTCAGAAAAGCTGACTTTACATCCATCTGATAGACTTTGAAGCCTTGATGTGTTGCATAAGCTAGGAATAGACGAATGGCTTCCAATCTAGCGACTGGAGCGAATGTTTCATCAAAGTCAATTCCTTTTGCCTGACTGTATCCCTTTGCAACTAGTCGTGCTTTATTTCTGACAATGACGTTTTCATCTCGCTTGTTTTTAAAGACCCACTTAGTACCAATGACATGCTGATGTCTAGGTCTGTCTACAAGCTCCCAAACTTCGTTTCGAACGAACTGGTTCAGCTCTTCTTGCATGGCGATGATCCAGTCAGCATCATTTAGTGCGTCCTCTATCGACTGAGGTTCTTCTGTAGACAAGAAACAAGAATATAGTGAGCTTTCGCCTTGATTAAATCTAGATCTTGTTCTTATCGTTGCTGATGGATCTCCAATGATAAGATCTGAAGAATGAGCATCTAGCCATGATCATCTGAGTCTGGCTTCTTCTTCTGATACAACTTCTGCAGAATCAGTAGGAGTGTTAGGCACTTCAGTAGTACTGTTATGAGATTGCAATATTTCAGTTAGAAGGTTAGGATCCACTGAGTTTCCAGGTTCAGGGGCATTTAGCTCAGGAACATTAATCGTTCCCCCTGAGTTTATATTCTCAGTAGAGGTCTCGATCTACTTTGGGGCTTCCTCATCAACCGATGTTACCTCGTTGTTGATTCCGTTCGGGAGAATCAACTAGGTCGGCCTACGTCGATCGTTGGTTGAGTCGAGTTTGTTCATCATCTCGACTCATCATCCCAACAATGCTCGGATCTTTTCGGCTTTATCGGCAAGTCCGAGATCTCGTAGCATGCCTGCCGACATCATCGATATTTATTTGTGTATCTTCCCTGTTCTCAGTAACAAATTCATCAAAAACAACATGAGGGCTTTCCTCCACACAAAGAGTCCGATAGTTAAAGACTCTAAAGGCTTTACTGACTCGAGAGTATCCTAAGAAGACACCTTGATCAGATTTGCTGTCAAAGACCTTCAGCTGATCTTTCCCATTATTGTGGATAAAGCAAGGACAACCAAAAATATGAAAATGAGAAATAGAAGGAATTCTCCCTTTCCATAATTCATATGGTGTCTTCATGTGTTGCTGAGTGAGTAGTGAGCGATTCTTAGTGTAGCAGGCGGTGTCAGTAGCATCAGCCCAGAACTTCGAGGGTAGTCCAGAATCTGCGAGGAGCGTTCTTGCTGCTTCTTTGAGTGTTCTATTCTTTCGTTCAGCAAGTCCGTTCTACTGAGGGGTGCGCGCAGCTGATGTTTCGTGCTTAGTTCCCTCTTTATCGCAGTATGTCTTAACTACTGAGTTTAGAAACTCTGTTTCTCTGTCCGAGCGAATTCTTTGAATCTTGATGTTCTTTTCCACACTGAGCTTCTTCAGCAGATTGGGCAACTCAGTTTGAACATCAGATTTATTGGCGATGAAGATGACCCAAGTATATCTCGAGTAGTCGTCAATAACGACGAGGGCATACTTCTTGCCTCTTATAGTCACTGGAGAGACTGGCCCGAATAGGTCCATGTGCAGCAGCTGAAGGATTCCATCAGTGGAAGGTGACGGAATAGATGGATTGATGTTCTTTGTTTGCTTTCCCTTCAGGCATGCTTCACAATTTCTGTCTTTAACGAACGATTCGTTGGGCAGTCCTCTGACTTTGGAGTTCTTGGCTAGCTTGTTCATGGTCTTGAAGTTCAGGTGGCTGAGTCTCTTGTGCCATAGCCATCCTGACTTGTCACCAGATTTTGTCTGTGCTAGTAAGCAAGCCTCAGGTTCTGCGGTTTTCCAGTCTGAAACATAGATGTTTTTCCTCCGCGATCCTGATAACACTATTTTCCCTGTAGATTTATCAACAACATCATAGAAACCAGTGTCAAAGATAACTCTGTTAAGATTATCACAGAATTGACTGACATAAAGGAGATTATGTTGAAGTCCTTCAACATATGTTACTCTTGGAACTGAAGCAGTCCCAATGTTAAGCGTTCCGTATCCCCTTGTGTAGCCTTTTGAGTTGTCACCAAACTCAATTCTGGGACCATCTTCTTGTACATAGTTGATCAGCAGGCTCTTCTGATATGTCATGTGTCTTGAGCAGCCGCTGTCCACTATCCATGGGTCCTTATGCACCTGCAAAACAAAAGTATCTTTAGGTACCCTTTGGTTCAGTTGGGTCCTTACTGGTTAGTGGGTGATTTCGGAACCCAAATTTTTCTCGGGACTTTAGAAGTCTGAGACCTCTTCTTCTGAACCTTGTCAGCTTTCTTCTCCACAGGACTTGGAGATACTGACTTTCTGCTGATGATTTTGGGTTCAGGCGCTTTCTTCTTCTGAGTCTTAGTGCTTCTCCTGACCCTGGGCTCATAGTAGTACGAACCGTACTGAGCTGGATGCTCATACAGTGGCTCCTTGTACTGTTCTGCCCATCTAACCTTCTTGGTTCCCCTTGAGTTCGATCTCGGTGTTCTGGGGCTGGAACCTTTGGTCAGTTGATTGTTGCTACTCGGCTGAGGTGCGATTACTTTCTGTTTGTTCTTCGCCTGAGGTGTGGTGTCAACAGCTTGCACCTTTCCTCTGACGAACCTATCAGCCAGTGCTTCTGAGCTTTTGGAGGTAGAAGTTTCATGGGTGTAGCCAAGGCCTTCTTTTACAGCAGTTGGCCGTTGTGCTCTGAGCATGCTTTCTAGCTTCTCCTTTGCTCCCAGGTATTGTTCAGTCATCAGTTCTCTCCAGACCTCATCACTTCTCCTGAGAGAATCATAGTCCTTCTGTACGTCTGAGAGTTTCTGACTGAGTTGGGCTATTTCAGTCTCTTTCTCCAA
Source organism: Lavandula angustifolia (assembly GCA_028984105.1). Lineage (NCBI taxonomy): Eukaryota > Viridiplantae > Streptophyta > Magnoliopsida > Lamiales > Lamiaceae > Lavandula > Lavandula angustifolia. The sequence goes on along the minus strand of CM054825.1, from coordinate 15,979,544 downwards.
ATTGTCCTTGGTCAGGACTGAGATCTGAGTCTCTTGAAGCTGAGACTTAGTCATAAGAGATTAGATCTCTTCCTTGAGTCTCGCAACTAGATCCACTGACTCAGTAGATACCTGACAATCAGAAGAAAGTCTCTGATTCTCAGCCTTTACCTGTTCTAGTTCCTGGATGGTTCTGCTGAACTCTCTGCTCAGCTGAATTTGTTCCTCTAGCAGGTTGTCGTATGCTTGTACTATGTCCATAGGATCATCCGAGACCGAGCAAGTGTCGTGTGTGTTGTGTGAAGAGGAGGTTATATTAAGTTTAGAATTTACCTCAGCCTCTTCTTCGGCCATCAGACACTATTCAGCTGATTCCTCAGGAACCTTCTCTCCGACTTCAATAGCTACGAATGTAGTTTCATCCTCAGAAGAGTACATGAATGTATCCTCTTCAATTGAGTTGTCGGATATATCTCTCCGGCTATGTAGGCCTGCCTCTTCTGGGCAAATTTGTCTCTTCTGGCCTGCCGTTCTGCTCTTTGAGCAGCTGAGAGTTAGGGACAGTCGTACTGATAGTGTCCCTCCTTCTTGCAGTTGTAACACGTGGATGTTCTGCTGCTTTTTCCAGCTGAAGCTTTCGGTGGACTAGCAACATGCTCCGTGTTCCTGCATTCAGTAGAAGTGTTAGATTCTTCCCTTTTTGAATATTCTTTCTTACCAGGGGGAGAATCTCTCGTGATATTTCTTCGACTTTCGACTCTCTCCTTTTCTCTTTGGTATTTGAGAGCCATCGGTGCGAAGTGGTCGGGCCTGGACATTTCGAGATGTCTTTGTATCGCAGCAGCTCACGCTTTTGGAAGAAATCTTTTTGCCTCCAGTTTTGCTGACTATTGCCTTGAAGGCATGATCGATTTGAGTGTCAGCTGGAGCACTGGAACACTTCTGCGGTAGACTATGCTCAAATTCCTCCGTCTTTAATTCTGAAAATATAACATCAGGAGTTAGAGCATTAAGATCGGAGCGACGTAAATAAGTAGCAAAAGGAAGCCACTTCGTCGGGGTAGCGCTCTTATGATCTTTGTGTTCATCTCTTTGTTTGAGAACACCTTTCCCAGCCCGTTTATCACATTGACTTGATTCGTAAATCTGACGCTCAGCTCGTCAATGGTTTCACTAGGCTCTATCGCAAAGGCTTCGAACTTTTGAAGCTCTAATTCGAGCTTGTTCTCTTTAATCTGAGGAGTTCCTTGGCTCAGTATGCCTGTGGCGTCCCCAAAGTTCTTTCGCCGTTTTGCGGTCCCGCACCCTCCCGAGGTGTGAGTCACTGAGCGTTGTCAGTATAGCATTTCGTGCGACTCGGTCGAGGTTATGCAGCTTTTTCTCTTCAGGCGTGTAGGCAGATTTGTCCTTGGGAACCTTCGGACCGATACGAGCACCTTCACCTTCCACTTCAGCGAACTAAACGCTGTCTATCATTGGAATGATGGGTCCGGTCTCCAGTATGTCAGTCATGCTGTCATGCAGTGACGTAAGGTGTGCCTCCATTCTTACACGCCATACCGTGAAGTTCTCTATTGAGAACATCGGCACCATCCTGATACCTGACATGTCAGACATTATGTGTATGAGTATAAGGATGAATGAAGAGATGCTTGTGCAGAGAAAATGTTTTCAAGGATCAGTTCGAGAAGACCAGTATTTCAGAACAGGTGGTCAGATGAACACCGTGCGCTCTGATACCAATTGTTGGTCCGGAGACAAATATCAGGTGTAGAGGGGGGGGTGAATACACCTGAGTACCGTTTTTTTTCTCGGTGAAGGTCAGCTGAAGCTGTTGGTTGCAACTGATGAAAGTGCCAAATAAACCTTCGATCACGGGACGAGTGAGTCGGCCATCGAGCTCTCCTACTGACTTTTGTCAGTACTTCGAAACTCAGTCGGAGACTTAAGTGTGTGGATAAGTGTGGGGCCCGGAGTTTGTCTCTTTTTGAAAACGTGATTTCGCAGATTAAATTCTTTTGGCTGTGCGACTTTAGAAATACGTTTTATGCAAACTAATGATTTTCAAAGGTTTGTATGCAATAAAACAGTAAAGAACACAAGCAGTTTAACGTGGTTCGGATACGCAAGATCCTACATCTACGGTCCTGAACAGAGCAGGATAACTTGTTGATTAGTCTGAGCAAGTCTCAGCAAGGAAACTGGGCACAGGACAGATCCTTCTAAGTTATAGTCCTTAGCGACTTTACAATTCAAACCTAAGTTTGAAAGGGAGCGAAAACAGTTCTCCAACTAATGAAGGAGTTCTTACAATAAGAACGGTTCACTAAAAAATTGAACTCCTTCGAATCTAAGCTATAAATCTAACAATGAGCTTAGGTAGAGAAGAAGGGGATCTAAAGACTCTAGAGAGAAGAACCACAAAAATATTCTAGTAAGTGCAGATTCTTCGCTGGATGTTCTGATTGAGTTGCTAGAGTGTTTGAGAGCTTGAGCAATTTCCCTTTTTAATTTCGTGCTTCGCGCTAGTGGAGCTTCGAAATCTTCTCTATTTATAGCTGTGAGGTATGGCATATGTCCGTTGGAGACGACGATGCCACGTGTCACAAGCTTCCAAAGAAAACGGCCATAAATTCGAACTTGTTGGAGCAGGGCAGTTAATTACTGTACATGAGAGCAGCTTTACTGTTTGGAGCAGGTGAGGCGTTGTCGGCTTCTCATTGGTCGAGGTTTGTGGTTGGTGAGAATGTCAGAGTTGACCGTTCAAACAACCTCGTATGATCTTCTGCTGAACTTTCGAAAAGACTTAAGTAGCTGGGTCGCTTTCTGTCGGATACAGTAGACTGCAAGGTCTCTTTCTTCTTTGACTGAGTCGGCTGACAAGGAATATAACTTCTGATTAAGTCAGCTGGCGACTGCGAAGGTACTGGGCTTGCATGAGTTCTTCTGCTGATGACTTATCAGCTGCTGGGTTGGCTTCTACTGAGGTTTACTCAGCTGATGACTGAAGAACGCAAGCGATTACACTGATGACGTGGGGTTCTGAAAAGTATCTTCGGCAGAAGATCAGTTCAACAATTACCGCGTACAGGACTTAGACAAGAATATAAAAACGATTACAACAAGTCTAACCTATACATCAGCTAATCCTAACGACACACAGAATTACTGATATCAGCTCGGTTTTGGGATCTTCAATTCCATAGTACTACTATGATTTCCCCCAATTTTCTTTTAACCACGAACAGCTGAGTATCATCTCCTGACTCATATCCAACAAGTTGGTTCTACTGAGGATCAACTCTGAGTACAGTGAACTACTCCAGCTGAGTTCAGTTCTACTAACTCCGTTCAGTATACTGCTCCACTGAGTCTGGTATATACTGAGTCTTCTACTTCTGGTGCTGAGGCTAATAAGCTACTGAATGCCTGAACCAGAGCAGAGGGTCTGCTGAGTCTGTAACCTCAGAGACAGAAACAGATTACAAAGTAAAGGTTCACCAATCCATATAGGGTTTTGGGATCTTCAAATCTTCAGACTCATTCAGAGCACAAGGCTACTGAGTATCGGTCAGTACAGAAGATAGAATCATTTCCCACTATGTGTAATACTGCTGAGGATAGAATCATCACCCAACAATTTCCCCCTATTTGATGATGCCAAAACCTATCAACAAAAAAAAAAAACATCTAACACTATGACTGGTCAAAAAAACAAAGCTCTTTACAAATATTACAAGTAGAATCAGTGGAGTTGTTCTTCAAGTCCTAGACTACTGAGAGGATAAGGGCATAAAGTCAGAATATAGAGACTAAGCATATTCTCCCTGTTTTAAAAATATTTTCCCCCAAAGTACAGCAAGTCTAACAGAATCTAGCTATGCAATAAACTGACAGAAAATCAGACAGTGAGTGTGTGAGTCAGTAATCACTTAAGTGATTCTGAGTGTTAAGCATAAAAGAACCCGACTATTCAGACAATAAGATATTGTCAGAGCCAAATAGAGATGTTATATATAAGTAAGGAATTCAGTACAGATACATCTCTGCTAGACTAAAAACACAAAAGAAATACAGAAGCAGAAAATCATTTGAAATGACCAATCCTGTCTTTGAATTCTTGAGATGAAGATTCAGGAAGGGGCACTCCATACATGCGATAAGTATTCCTCCTCAGCTTCAGTATTTTAGCAAAGTCCGCTGGATATTCTTCATCGAGAAATTTTGCTTCAGCAGCGTCCTTTACTTCTTTCTCAATTACACCGAGATGAATGGATCCGTCAAGTCTTCGTAGGGGTGGCAGGATTCTAGGGTCTGGGACTCTGACTTCGACATTCTCTTTGACAGCTTTCTGCATCCAGGCATACATGTGTAAGTCAGCTCTCATTACCTATTCAGTATATGCTACAGCCTTGCGCTTATCAGACCAGAAACTCCAGAAGTAGTTTCTTTTGATGAACTCTATCTTCAGCGCTTCCCATCTCTCACTGTATTCTACTGGCATCCATTCATCAGTTCTAGGCCATCTGTAAGTCTTCAGATCCATAGGCTTTTTGAATTTCCTGTATCTGTAAAGAATATCAGCCTTTGATGGGATCCTCTGACGTGCTTCCTTTTCCGTTCTCAGCCTGAGGGCTTCAAGATCTGCCATATGTATCCTTTCCCTGGCTGCTTCAATTTGTCTAGCCTCTTCACCTCTGTAGAGATATCTGTCAAGCTGAGCCCAGATTTCTTCCATCTCTTGTTCATGTGCTTTGGAAGTAGTATAGGACGGCTTGTGCGGTGGCTCATCTTCTGAGTCAGCAGGTGTTGTAGATTTTTCTTTGGTTTTTTGCCTTGCTGCTCAGTGGATTGTTTTTGTTGTTTCTGCTGCTGCTCCTTTTCTTTGTCAGCTTCATCGCTGAGCTTTAGAGTTCTGGGAGGCAGTCACTGAGTTTTCTTGGTTCCAGCTGGAGCTTTGGTTTTGCCTTTGGCAGCCTTAGACTTGGGCTTATTTGTTGCTTCAGCTTCAGCAATCTCCCTAGCCAGCTTCTCATCTACGGCTATCTGAGCCTCCTCCTCCGGAGTGATATATCTCTCTGATCCTTTCTTCTTGGAGGGAGGGGTCAGGAGTTTAAGAGCTTTCTTGCCTTTGCCGGCAACAGGAGGTGGAAGAGGGACTTCTTCCTCTTCTGAGTCCTCCTCATCAGCGTACTCGGCGACTTCTTTGATAATATCAAGAGGAGTCTGCGTCGCCTGAGTAGCTACTTCCTTGGGTCCTGAGCCGCTTGGGCCAGTCTCAGTTGATGCTGCAGCTGCAGCTGAGACACCCTGGGCCTCGCCAGTTGTAATAGGTTCAGTAGAGACTGAACTTGTTCCTTCTACTGACCTTTTTCCCTTCAGTACCAGCTCCTTAGATTCCCCCTTAATTGATTTTGCGATTTCAGCTTTCCCATGCTTAGCCATATTCTCCCCCTTTTTGGCATCATCAATAAGGATAGGAGGTTGAGCGGATACCTTCTTGTTCAGGCTGGAGTACGAGGCTGACAGCTCGTTCAGTTTGGTGTGGATCTTGGTCAGCGCCTCGTGCAGCTCGTTCTTCTCATTGATCATCTCAAGTTTGTACTCTTTGTGAGATTGATCGGCTGCAGCCTTGAACTCTTTCAGTTTTTGTTCAATAGTTTCTTCCAGGGCCTTCTGAATTGAGTTGAGTCTGAGCTCGTTGGCCTGAGAGATGGTGTTGACTGATTCAGTATGAGATGTTTGGGCGACCTTGAATTTATCAAGCATTTTCTCTTGGCCTTCCTGAATCAGTCTGATCTGAGCCTCAAAGTCAGCTCGCTGAGTGTCTAGTGCTTGAGATATGATGTTGGAGAAGTCAGGGACAGAAGATTCTGACAATGTGGTTCTGAGTCCCTGAATCTCTGCGCTTGTGGCTTGGGCAATCTGTCGCCATGTCTTGTGGACTGCTCGGGCAAGAAGCCTGTTCTGAGTACCTTGGCTTCTGAGAGCCTTCGCCACTGATTTCGATCGTCGGCTTTTGGGGCTGGGCGCTACTTCGAACGTTGATTCTAGCAAGAGTTGAGCAGGCTCTGCAGAAGCCGAAGTACCAGCCGCCGACTTCCCAGGAGCAAGGATACTGAGAGGAAGTTCAGTATGCGCGGGAGTATCCTTGTCCGGTTGAGTTCCCTCATCAGGCTTCTTAGGGCCTGAATCACGGGGCGGGTCCTGACCATCGGGGTCAGACCCATCAAAGGGAGGTGGAGCTGAGGCTGGTTGACGGTCGTTCAGCACTGCCAGCATGGCAGCCCTTGGATCTTCTAAGGTGTCGAGATCAGCAGGCTCTGAGTAGCCAATCTGCTGTCTCAGTCTCAATTCCTCCTCGTGTAGTTGTTCACAGGAGTGATGAGCCATGAGTCTCTTCAGATTATGCCACTCCTGGAACCGAAGCAACATATGGATCCTCACTTGCCTTGCAATGATAACAAGGTCGCTGTGGCTGGTGATCTCAGAAATGTGCTCTGTGATCTCTCGGGATGCTCTGGATTGAAGAATTGAAGCCTCCATCCCGATCGATTCCTCTTCTGAGGTGGTCTCAGATTCCTCAATCTGAATCGGAGACGCCTGTTTCTCAACAGAGGGGTGGCTGCTGAGAGGGGGGATATCCAATGGGCTCTCTAGGGCCTGAAGATCTTCGCCCTGGATATCTTCAGTAGGGACCTCTTGGTCTACTGCTTCAACATGTTCTGTGGAGACCTCTTTCTCCACTGACTGAGTCTTCTCAAACGACTTTGTCTCGTCTCTCAACTATAGAGGTGGCTGAGTGACGGCTGTTTCTTGTTTAGGTTCATCCTCATTAGGCGCAACCTCACTGATCTTCTTCATTCTCTTGGTTGGTGCCTTCGGTGAAGTTTGAGGCAAAGACCTTTTCGTCTTGGGGGTGGTCTTCTGAGGAGAACTCTTGGAAGCGGCGGGCCCTGAGCCGATCTGGTGAAGGGCCGCTGCTCTGTTCTGAAATCTGAATTTCTTCACATTGAAGTACTGCTTATCTGAGAAGGTGATAGGTTCAGATTTGCAGTAATCCTCGATCATGACGGAGATTTTCAGTCCGTATAGGAGTTTTCCTTTGGCGCTCAGCCTATTTGATGCTTTGTCGAATTTTGCTGACTGCATCATAAACTCTTTAAGGAAGAACTCTGTCTAGTTGATCTTGGCCCTGTCATAGATGGCCATCATCAGTTGCAGCTTTGGTTTGGATACCTGATCAAAGGATCCTACTTGACTTGTCAGGAGTTGAGTCACAATATGGGCTAAGGCCCTATACTGAGGTAACATAGTGTTCTTGGGGAACGCGACTTTGAAGACGGTTGGCTTTCCACAGAAGACGAATAAGTAGTCATCTATCTGATCGTCACGATACCCAACGGTTGAGAGGCCTTCGCTCGACAAGTCAAAACTCCTTTTAAGAGCTTCTCTGATGGATATTTGCTTCACTTCTGAGTATCCTGGAGCGGCATCACGTAGGAGGTGGGTCATGAATCTGCCTCGGATATCTCCTTCTACTGAGTCTGAGTTCAGATAGATCTCAGCCACCTGACGCGGGAAGAAGAAGGTGGGCTTCCTCGTCAGAAAACCTTTGAGGCCGGTTATGCGGAGAGCTTCGAAGATCTCATCCATGAATTCTAGCTCGCTGGCATCAAACTCCATGACTGGTTCGCACCAGACACGCTCTTTTTCCAGAATTTCCTGCATATTACTTGGAGCTATTACCGTATGTGATGCCATTATATCTGTAACAAACAAGTTTATCAGTATCGAGAGGATATAATATAAGAATATAATGATACTGAATGATTATTGCTTGAAAGATATGATACCATACCGCTGAAAAACTTTGAGGATTTTGAAGATATGAAAGGATTTGCATGTAGGGTTGCGTGGAAAAGATCTCAAAGATTTTTGGATAAAAAGATTTGAATAGATAGCAAATGGCGGTTTCAAGATTTTGATCGCATATATATCTTTGGAGAAGATAAACAGTTAACCAATCGATGGTTTAGTTTAAATGCACTTTTTGAGATGGACGGTCAGGATTGAATGTTATATAATAGGTAATGATCAGTTTTGCCGCCTAAGTCAAAAGCCAGTTGTAACTAGCCTAAGGAGTAACTATGATACGACATGCATTAAATGCATGGCAGAGTTCATCATGCTTATACATAGAATGCCGTGCATTAATGTAAACCGTTAATATTAATTGACAATTTCTAAGGCATTAAATATGATGCTGAAACTGATGTGAATCTGAGTCATAGATGCGTAGTACTGTTCCATTGGCTATTACTGAGTAGAGATACGCAAACCTGTCAGCTGAACATTGTAGTCAGCTGATACCTCGTGTAGATGGTTGCTGAGTCTCTATGTATTGATTTTTTTCAATACTGAGAGTGAACATTCCCCCTTACTGAATGCTCCTCTCCTGAATCCTCTTACTGACTGGAGTCAGTAGGGTCCAGCAGACCTAGCTCTACTGAAAGTTCTCTGAATCTGGCTTCAGCTAGAGGCTTGGTCAGTATATCAGCCCTTTGACGGTCAGTATGGATCTTTTCCATTCTGATATCCTTCTTTTCAACATGGTCACGTATGAAGTGGTGTCTGATGTCCACGTGCTTGCATCTGGTGTGAAGTACAGGATTCTGAGTGATTGCAATGGCACTGGTACTGTCACAGAAGATTGGCACTTCATTCTGAATGACGTCATAGTCGCGTAGCTGCTATCTCAGCCAAAGGATTTGGGCGCAGCAACTTCCGGCAGCCATGTATTCAGCTTCAGTAGTTGATGTGGCTACTGAGTGTTGTTTCTTTGAAAACCATGAGATTAGCTTACTGCCAAGGAACTGACACGTTCCTGAAGTTGATTTTCGGTCGATTCTACACCCTGCATAGTCAGCATCAGAATAACCAGTTAGTTCTATATTATCATCAGCTGGATACCATAAACCCATGTCAGGTGTTCCTCTGAGATAGCGGAGAATCTTCTTTGCTGAGTCCATGTGACTCTGCTTTGGATTCGCCAGAAATCGAGCACAGACACCTACAACATAAGTTATGTCAGGACGAGTAGATGTTAAGTAAAATAAAGAACCAATTATAGCACGAAATTCAGTTGGTCTACTAATACTCCCTCTTTATCAAGATCAATCTTCATGTTCGTGTTCATCGGGATCTTGATAGGTTTGCCGGATGTGCAACCGAATCTTTTGATGAGGTCTCGAGTGTATTTCCCTTGATTAATGAATGTTTCCTTCTCAGATTGTTCGACTTGGAAACCAAGGAAATAGTTCATTTCTCCCATCATTGACATCTCGAATTTATCCTTCATCATTCTCTCAAATTGTTAACACATGATGACGTTCTTTGATCCGAAGATAATGTCATCTACGTAGATCTGCACGAGTAATAGGTTGTCTTCGAGTCGAATGCTGAATAAAGTGCGGTCTACTGTGCCTTTTTGAAAACCTTTCTGAAGAAGAAACTCAGATAGGGTATCGTACCAAGCCCTGGGTGCTTGTTTTAACCCATACAGAGCATTTTTGAGTCTGTAAACTTGACGTCCTTGCTGAAAGCTGGGCTGTTGTTCTACATAGACTTCTTCTTTCAGTACGCCGTTCAAAAAAGCAGACTTCACATCCATTTGATAAACTCTTAATCTTTGATGCGTTGCGTAGGCCAGGAATAGTCTGATTGCCTCCAATCTTGCAACTGGAGCGAACGTTTCGTCAAAATCTTTCCCTTCAGCTTGACAGTAGCCTTTTGCCACGAGTCTTGCTTTATTCCTTACTATAACGTTGTTTTCGTCATGCTTGTTCTTGAAGACCCGTTTTGTTCCAATCACATGTTGTTGCCGGGGTCTATCAACAAGCTCCCAAACTTCGTTTCTCGTGAACTGATTCAGCTCCTCCTACATGGCTATGATCCAGTCAGCATCTTTTAGTACGTCCTCAATTATCTGAGGTTCGTCAGCAGACAAGAAGCAGGAATATAAGGCGCTTTCTCCCTGACAGAATCTGGATCTTGTCTTTACTCTTGCTGAAGGATCTCCAAGAATTAGATCAGAAGTGTGAGCATCTAGCCACGATCTACGATGTTTTAGCTCTTCATCTGAAATTTGTTCAACACAGATAGTAGGTGAGTTAGGCATTTCAGTTGTACTATTCTGAGATTGAAGCAATTCAGTAATGAGAGTGTGATCTAGTGAGTCAGCAGGTTCATGGGCATTCAGCTCAGGAACATTAATAGTTGTTCCCCCAGAGTTGTTATTCTCAGTAGTGGTCTCAGTTACCTCTGGGGTTTCTTCATCGACCTGAGTTACCTGGGATTGACTCTGTTCAGGAGAGTCAATTGGCTCAGCTACTTCTGTTGCTGGTTGAGATTCAGTAGATTTGTCTTCAGTTTCCTCATCTGAATCATCATCCCAACATAGCTGGATCTTTTCGACTTTGTCTTTTAAACTTAGATCCTGTAGCTGCTTACTGATGTCCTCAGATTTAGAGTTAGAGTTATTGCTCCTGTCTTCAGTAGCAAACTCATTAAAAACAACACGAGGGCTTTCCTCCACGTAAAGGGTTCGATAGTTGAATACTCTGAAAGCTTTACTGACCCGAGAGTATCCTAAGAACACTACCTGATCTGACTTGCTATCAAAAGTTTTCAGCTGATCTTTCCCATTATTGTGGATAAAGCATGAGCACCCAAAAATATGGAAATAAGATAGAGAAGGTTTCCTGCCGTTCCATAGTTCATATGGTGTCCTCTTATGCTGCTTTGTCAGTAGAGTTCGGTTCTAAGTGTAACATGCAGTGTCAGTAGCTTCTGCCCAGAATTTGGTTGGGAGTCCTGAGTTTGCGAGTAGAGTTCTTGCTGCTTCTTTGAGAGTTCTGTTCTTTCGTTCAGCAACTTCATTCTGCTGAGGTGTGCGTGCAGCAGATGTCTCATGGTTTATTCCTTCTGCTTTGCAGAACTCCTCTACCATAAAGGTAAGGAACTCAGTTCCTCTATCAGAACATATTTTGACAATTTTGGTGTTCTTCTCGACACTGAGCCTTTTCAGAAGCCTTGGTAACTCTGTTTTGACGTCAGACTTATTGGCAATGAATATGACCCAAGTATAGCGCGAGTAGTCATCAATGACCACTAAAGCATATTTCTTGCCTCTGATCGTCACTGGAGAGACTGGACCGAACAAATCCATATGTAGCAGCTAAAGGATTCCATCAGTGGAAGGAGATGGAACAGGTGGATTTTGATTCCTTGTTTGCTTTCCCTTCAGGCATGCTTCACACTGAGTGTCGTTGCTGAATACTTCATTCGACAGTCCTCTTGCTAGAGTGTTTCTTGCTAATTTGTTGAGAGTTTTGAAGTTAAGATGACTGAGTCTTCTGTGCCACAGCCACCCCATTCGGTTGTCATTCTTTGCCAACAAACAAGCTTCAGGTTCAGCTGAGTCAGCTACATATATATTCTTCTTGCGCGAACCTGATAACACTGTTTTCCCTGTGGATTTATCAATAACATCACAGAAACCAGCGTCAAATATCACTCTATTCGAGTTATCACAAAATTGACTAACAGAGAGAAGGTTATGCTGAAGTCCTTCAACATATGATACTCTTGGAACTTTGGCAGTTCCAATGCTGAGTGTTCCATAGCCTCTGGTGTAGCCTTTAGCATTGTCTCCAAACTCGATCTGGGGTCCTTCTTCAGTGATATAATTCTTCAGCAAGTTCTTTTGGTATGTCATATGTCGTGAGCATCCGTTGTCCACATAACAAGGATCTTTGTGCACCTGCAAAACATAATTATATTTAGGTACCCTTTAATTTTGATTTTGAGTCCTTAGATGTTAGTTTTGGTAACCCATATCTGTCTTACGACCCTGGTGGTCTCAGACAGCTTCTTCCCACTTGCGTCAACGTATCTGACCACTGGACTGGTCGATGCTGACTTTTTAGGCTTTTCAGGTTCAGGAGTCCTGATCTTCTTAGTGCTGACCTTTGCCTTTTGTGCGGCTTTCTTCTTCTTCTTCTGACTTTTGGATCCTCTCCTGACTATAGGATCATAATAATATGACCCATACTGAGCTGGATGTGTCAGCTGAGGAGGTCCATACTGATCAGCCCATTTTGATTTGCTGGTTCCCCCTTGACTGAACTAGGGTGTTTTGGTGCTGATCTGCTTGTCCGAGTGCTGATATGTAGGATGAGGTGCCTTCATCTTTTATTTGTTCTTGGCTAGGGGGCTCGGTATATCTGCATTGACGGTCTCCCCTCGAACAAACCTATCAGCAAGCCGGTCTTCTGAGTGTACTGGGGCAGATGAGGAAGTTCCCTGGCTGAATCCAAGTCCTTCCTTACAATGCTTGGGCTTGTTGCTTGCTAGCATAGCCTCTAGCTTCTTTTCAGCGCCCATATACTGCTCAGTTATTAGGTTTCTCCAGACATCATCACTTTTCTTCAGTGTATCATGCTCGGTCTGAAGTCCTGACAGCTCTTGCTTCAGCAGACTCAGTTCAGTATCTTTCTGAGTTAAGTCATTGGTCAGAACTGAGATCCGATCTTCTTGATGCTGAGACTTGGCCATCAGAGAGTTTATTTCCTCCCTGAGTCTTAACACAAGTCCTTCAGACTCAGTAGCAACCTGACTCTTCTGAGAAAGTCTCTGATTCTCTATTTTCAGGGTATCCAATTCCTAAAGAGTCTTACTGAGCTGTAGACTCATCTGAGTCTGATCGTCGAGTTGTTCTTCATATGCAGTGGCGACGTCCAGATTCTCGTCTTCTCCTGAAAGAGTGTCGTGTGTGCAATGTGAAGGAGAGTTAAAAGATTCATGAGAGTTTACCTCATCATCTTCTCTTGCCATGAGACACTTTTTAGCAGTTTCTTCAGCTTCAAGCTCTAAGGCCATGAAAGCTGCTTCATCGTCAGATGAATCTATGAAGGAATCGACTTCTTCTGAGTCGTCTGAGAGTTCACCAAAGCAATGTATGCTTGTCTCTTCTTGATGAACTTCTCCCTTCGAGCTTTACGAGCTGCTCGTTCAGTAGTGCTGAGCTCAGGACAATCATACTGATAATGTCCTTGCTTTTTGCAGTTGTAGCAGATGGTGACTCTTTCTTCCTTATTCTCACTGTCTTTTGACTGTGCGGAGTCATCCTGTTTCCTGCATTCAGAAGTATGTGAGTCAGGAGTGCGCTTTGGCGTGTATTCAGACTTACCTTTTGATTCTCTGTAGGCTTTAGTCACTTTTCTACGCCTCTCCTTCTCCTTTTGATATTTTACGGGCAAGCAGTGCGTATTTCTTAGCTAGATTACCTTCTTGTATGTCAGTGAGTGAAGGTTCAGCTTTGCTAGACGCTGGAGCTGCTAAGCTGACTGATGCTTTGAATGCATGGTCGATTTTGGTGTCAGCTTCAGCTCGCTGCTTCCTTTGAGGTAAGCCAAACTCAAATTCCTCTACTTTGAGTTCTGAAAAGATATGGTTAGGAGTAACAATATCTAAATCAGAATGACATAATAATGTAGCAAAAGGAGTCTAGTGACCATCTAGTAGTGCCCTCAAAATCTTGAGATTCATCTCTCGGTTGGAGAATGTCTGTCCCAGCCCGTTGATGGAGTTCATCAGATTTGTGAATCTGACGTTGAGATCTTCAATGGTGTCCTCAGGCATGAGCGACAATCTTTCCAGCTTTTGGAGTTCCAGCGCAAGTTTATTTGCTTTGATCTTCTGAGTCCCCGGACTCAGTAGCGCTAGGGCATCCCAGAGTTCCTTTGCGGACTTGCAGTCCTGAACTCTCCCGAGATAGGAATCACTTAAGGTGGTTAGTATGGCGTTTCTGGCGACGCGGTCTAAGTTGTGAAGCTTTTTCTCCTCTGAAGTGAAGAGGCTTCTGTCCTTGGGAATCTTTTTCTCGGTCACCATTCCTCCTCCATCTGCTGGATCCTGAGTTACGACGCTATCGATCATGGGAACGATAGGTTCGTCTTCTAGAACCTCTGTCATACTGTCGTGGAGAGAGGTCAGATGAGCCTCCATTCTGACCCGCTATACTCCATAATTCTCTACTGAGAACATGGGTACCATCCTTATACCTGACATATCAGACATATTTGATAATAATATGAATAAAGAATGATATGCAGTGAAAATGTTTTCCGGATCCGTTCAAGTAGACCAGTTTCAGAATAGCAAGAGTCTTATAGAACTCCTGCTCTAATACCAATTGTTGGTCCCGAGAGCACGTTCAGGTGTAGAGGGGGGGGTTAATACACCTGAAACCGATTTCCTCAACTTAAACACGAACAGTCCTTTTCAGGATGATGTCATACTGAATGAATTTAGCAAACCAGATAGCTGTTCTGAATCATGTTGGCAGAGTGACTGACTCTACAGAGACCTGCTAGCTGACTGAGTGTCAGAATTCAGTATCTTGCAGATAGAGTTCAACCGTGCGGAATAGTGTAGTCCCAATTCAGTTGAGTTGAAAAATGTTTTTAATAAGATAGTTTCAGTAGATTAGTGCAATCAGTTAAGTTTGCTGAAACTCAGTTGAATGATTTAAAGAAAGTTTTCAGTATGAACAATAAATCAATGCAATAGTAAAAAGGAACACGAACACGAGACACAGAGATTTTTAAAGTGGTTCGGACATAAAAATCCTACGTCCACTGTCCCGAAAGATCAGGAAGCTATTTATTATACTGAGGTAGTCTCAGTCAGCTTGTACGCTAGACATAACCGGGTCTTGGAATTTATACTGAGCAAGTCTCAGTTTACAAGGTTATCAAACTAAGTGTTTGAAAAACTCTCCAACTATGAAGGAGTCCTTTTACAATAAGGATCTGTTCAAGAATGAACTCCTTCGTCTAAGCTATGGATATGTGCTGTTGAGCTTAGGTTAGAGGGATAGGGAACAATGAAGTGGCTTCTAGAACGACGAACAGCTGAGTATAGCTTTAGGTTCGTGTATCGTCGTTTGGATACTAGAGGCTGTATGAATCAGTTAAGTTTGGTTCCCTAAGAGCTAGAGTGT
The DNA here is from genome assembly GCA_028984105.1 of Lavandula angustifolia. Classification (NCBI taxonomy): domain Eukaryota; kingdom Viridiplantae; phylum Streptophyta; class Magnoliopsida; order Lamiales; family Lamiaceae; genus Lavandula; species Lavandula angustifolia. The sequence continues at coordinate 15,964,498 of CM054825.1, read as the reverse complement.
AGTGTTTCGCCGGAGATAGATTCTTCGAACTTCTTGTGGAAGACTTAGGCTTTTCGAATTTGCTCGTTTGAATGCTTTGTATGTTCTCTCGTGTTCTTCCCGTGAGCTTATTCGTGAGCTTCAAATTTTAATTTATCCCTCTATTTATAGAGAAGAGACTAGGAAAGATCCGCTGGAGACGATGATCCTTTGTCTCTCTCTTTTGGGTAGCTAACGACTCTTTTGAAGTAGAGTGACAGTGTCCTTTCCCTCATTTTCTGGAAAGTTGTTGACTTGCAGCTTTAGTAGGTGTAGGACAGGTGTCTGCTTGTCATTGGTCGAGGTTTAGAAAGTGGTTGAGACGGAACAGACTTCGAGGAGATCTGAATCTGACTTCTCTTTTCCTCGTATTCGACTATACTGATTGACTTTCAAAAGATCGACGGTTCGAAGAGGCTGTCGGCCGTTGCTTGAGTCGATCTCGATTCAGTAGTGAAGCTGGCTTGAGTTGGTTCTGCGAGGATCGGCTCGAGTACGGTGAACTACTCTGCTGAGTTCGGTTCTACCGACTCGTTCGATATCTTGCTCTCTGAGTCTGGTATATACTAAGTCTTCTACTTCTGGTGCTGAGGCTAATAAGCTACTGAATGCCTGAACCGAGAGCGAGAGGAGTCTGGCCGTAACCTCGAGAGGCAAACGATTACAAAGTAAAGGTTCACCAATCAATATAGGGTTTTGGGATCTTCAAATCTTCAGACTCATTCAGAGCACAAGGCTACTGAGTATCGGTCAGTACAGAAGATAGAATCATTTCCCACTATATGTAACACTGCTGAGGATAGAATCATCACCCAACAGAACTACTCCTGCTGAGTTCAGTTCCACTGACTCCTTTCAGTATACTGCTCTTGCTGAGTCCAGTATCACTGAGTCTTCTACTTCTGGTGCTGAGGCAGATAATCTACTGAGTGCCTGAACCAGAGCAGAGTGTCTACTGAGTCTGAAACCTCAGAGACAAAAAAACAGATTACAACAAAATGGTTCACCAATCAATATAGGGTTTTGGGATCTTCAAATCTTCAGTAAGTTTTCAGAGCACATGGCTACTGAGTTAGTGTCAACTGAGAAGACTGAATCATTTCCCACTATTTAGTACTGTTGCTGGGGATTGAATCATCACCCAACATTTTCCCCCTATTTGATGATGCCAAAACCTATCAGCTAATCAACCTAACACTATGACTTATCAGAAACAGAGCTCCTTACAAAACATTACAAGTAGAATTAGTGGAGTTGTTCTTCAAGTCCTAGACTACTGAGGGAATCAGGGCAGAAATGACAGAACCTATACAAAATCTAATCAACATTTTCCCCCTGTTTCTAACAACCTTTCCCCCTGAACACTAAGCAGTCTATCAGAATCTAGCTAAGCAAAAACTGATAATAATTAACAGCAGTGAGTGTGTGAGTCAGTAATCACTTCAGTGATTCTGAGTGTTAAGCAAAGAAAAACACGACTATTCAGACAATAAGGAATTGTCAAAGCCAAAACAGAGATGTTTTATATATATATATGAGAATTTTAGTACTAGTACATCCTCTGCTATACTACGAAAAGAAAGATACAAGGAGATAAAGAAGCAAGAATCATTTGAACCGCTTGATCATGTCTTTGAAGTTCTGTGATTGAGTTTTAGGAAGAGGCAGCCCATACATCCGATAAGTGATCTTCCTCAGCTTCAGTATCTCAGCAAAGTCCGCTGGGTCTTCTTCATCTAGGAATTTTGCTTCAGCAGCGTCCTTCACTTCTTTCTCTATCATCCCAAAATGAATAGATCCGTCTAGTCTTTATGGGGGTGGCAGGATTCTGGGAGCTGGTACTCTGACTTCAATATTTTCCTTGACAGCTTTCTGAAGTCTGGCATACATTTCCAAGTCAGCTCTCATGATCCATTCAGTATATGCCACTGTCTTGTGCTTCTCAGCCCAGAATCTCCAGAAGTAGTTCCTTTTTATGAATTCAGCTTTCAGCGCTTCCCACCTCTAAGTGACTTCCCATAGCATCCATTCATCCACTCTTGGCCGTCTGTGAGTCTTGATATCAGTAGGCTTCCTGAATTTCCTGTATCTATAGGGAATGTCAGCCTTTTCAGGGATCCTATGACTCGCTTCTTTTTCAGTCCTTAGCCTAAGATCTTCGAGGTCAGCAAGCCTTATCCTCTCCCTGGCTACTTCTATCTGCCTGGCCTCTTCACCTCTGTATAAGTACCTCTCCATCTGAGCCCAGATTTCATCCATTTCTTGCTCTTGTGCCTTCGAGGCAGCATAGGAGGGTTTGTGAGGTGGCTCTTCTTCTGAGTCAGCAGGTGTGGATGATTTCTCTTTAGTTGTTCCCTGTTGTCCGGTTGACTGCTGCTGCTGCTGCTCCTTCTCTTTTTCCTTGTCAACTTCGTCGCTGAGCTTGAGTGTTCTAGGAGGCAGCCTAGCTCGAGTCTTCTTGCATCCAGCTGGAGCCTTAGTTTTGCCTTTAGCAGGCTTCTTCTTTGGCTTATTCGAGGCTTCAACTTCGGCTATCTCCCTTGCCAATTTTTCATCGACAGCTATCTGAGCTTCCTCCTCCAGAGTAATGTACCTCCTGGGTCCTTTCTTCTTGGAGGAAGGGGTTGGAAGCTTCAGTACTTTCTTGCCTTTACCGGCAACTGGAGGAGGGAGAAGAGCTTCTTCCTCTTCTGACTCCTCGTCGGCATACTCAGCAACTTCTTTAATAATGTCTGAAGGAGTTTGTGTTGCTTGAGTTACGACTTCTTTGGCTCCTGAGCTACTTGGGCCGGTCTCAGCAGGCACTACAGCCCCTGCTGCTGAGACACTCTGGGCCTCGCCAATTTGTGAAGGTCCAGTGGGGGCAGATGACTGAGTCTAAGATGCCCCTGCCATTGTCCTTGCTCTCTTCGGAGCTTTCAATATCAGCTCCTTGGTTCCTTTCTCTATAATTCCTTCCCCTTTTTTGGCATCAGCAAATCGAGTAGGGGCCAGAGCTGATACTTTGTTGGTCAGGCTTTTGTAGGCGTTGAATAGATCATCCAAAGTATTGTGTATCTTTGTCAGCTTCTCATGCAGCTCATTTCTCTTGTTTGTGAGCTAAGGGTTGTACTTCTTGTTCGAGAGATCAGCTGCTGCCTGAAATTCTTTCAGCTGTTTCTCCACCTTCTCTTCAAGAGCCTTCTGGATAGTTTGCAATTTGAGATCAGCGGCTTGAGAGATGGCGGTGACGGATTCAGTATGAGCAGTTTGAGCGGCCTTGTAATCTTCAAGCTGTTTAGCTTGGCCTGCCTGAATTGTCTTCAGCTGTTCTTCAAAGTCAGCCCGCTGGGTGCTAGCGCGTCAGATAGGATGGTGGAGAAGTCAGGGGCAGGCTGATTCTTGATGGTAGTCCTCAGCCCCTGAATCTTTGAGCTATGGGCCTCGGTGGTATGCCTCCTTATTTTGTGGACGGTGTGGGCAAGGAGTCTATTCTAAGTCCCCTGACTCCTCAGTGTCCTTGCCACTGACTTTGAACATCGGCTTTTCGGGCTGGGCGCTACTTCAAAAGCAGACTCAAGAAGGAGCTGAGAAGGATCAGTTGCCTTCGAAGTACCAGCCGCTGACTGCCCGGGTCCAAGGATGCTGAGTGGCAGTTCAGCAGTTTAAGTTGGAGCATCCCTGGCTGGTTGAGTTCCCTCATCAGGCTTCTCAGGGCCTGAATCACGGGGTGGGTCCTGACCGTCGGGGTCAGACCCATCTGAGGGCGCAGATGCTGAGACAGGTTGTCTGTCATTCAGCAGTGCGAGCATCGCTGCCCTCAGGTCTTCGAGCGTGCCAAGGTCAGATGGCTCTGAATAGCCAATCTGCTCCCTGATTATCAACTCTTCTTCGTGAAGCTGTTCGCAGGAGTGGTGGATGACTAGTCTCTTCAGATTATGCCACTCTTGGAATCTGATCAGCATATGGAGCCTCACCTGCCTTGCAAGTGTTACAAGGTCGTTGTGGCTGGCGATCTCCGGGATGACTTGAGAAATCTCTCGAGAGGTTCTAGATTGGAGAGCAGCAGCCTCCATCCCGATCGACTCTGATTCTGAGGCGGTCTCCGAATCCTCTATTTCAATAGGAGATGCATGTTTCTCAGCAGACAATATACTGTTGAGAGGTGGTACGTCCAAGGGGCTCTCTAAGGTCTGAACCTCTTCAGTTTGGACTTCTTCTGCTTGGACCCCTTGGTCCATAGTTTCACCATGCTCAGTGGAGACAGCCTTCTCCACTGACTGTGTCTTTTCTGAAGACTCGGGCTCATCCCTCAGTTGCAGAGGTGGTTCAGCAACCACAGTCTCTGGCTCTGCCTCAGGCTCAGTCTCAGGCACAACCTCGCAGACTTTCTTCAGCTTCTTGGTTGGTGCCTTAGGCGTTGATTTGGGAGGGGACCTCTTCTTTGTTGGCGTGGAGGTCGTCTGAGTCCCGGTCCTTGAGTCAGCGGGCCCTGACCCTATCTGCTGAAGGGCCGCTGCTCTGCTCTGGAATCTGACTTTCTTTGGATTAAAGTAGGATTTATCAGCGAATGTAATGCTCTCAGATCCGTAGAAGTCTTCTATTATTACGGAGAGCTTCAGTCCGTATAAAAGCTTTCCTTTGACGCTCAGTCGCTTGGAAGATTTGTCGAATTTAGCCGACTGCGTCATGAACTCCTTAAGAAAGAATTCCGTCCAGTTAATTTTAGCTCGGTCATAAATGGCCATCATCAGTTGTAGCTTGAGCCTGGACACTTGGTCGAATGAGCCTACTTGACTCGTCAAAAGCTGAGTCACTATATACGCCAGTGCTCTGTATTGAGGGAGCATGGCATTCTTGGGAAAAGCTGCTCTGAAGGTCGTTGGCTTTCCGCAGAATTCAGTAAGGTACTCGTCCATCAGATCGTCCTTGTAAGCGACGGTGGTGAGTCCTTCATTCGGCAAGTTGAAGATTTTCTGGAGAGCTTCTCGGATGAACATCTGTTTGATTATAGAAGCGTCTCGGGCAGGGTCGCCTACTGAATGAACTCTAAAACGGCAGCGAATATCCCCATCGACGGAGTCTGAGTTCAGATAGGCTTCAACCACCTGGCACGGAAGGAAGAATGAGGGCTTCCTTGTCAGAAAACCTTCCAGTCCGGTCTCGCGGAGGGCGTAGAAGATCTCCTCCATATAGTCGAGATCGCACGCGTCGAACTCCATCATCGGTTCACACCAGACGCGATCCTTTTCCAGGATCTCTTGCATATCGGTCGGAGCAATTACATGAGTTCTTGTCATTTTGTAATCTGCAAACACAGTATAAGTCAGTATCGAGTAAGATATAAGAGAAATAAAAACATACGATACTGAATGATCATTGAAAATTACAAAAAGATTTTCTGAGCAGTTTTTTGAAAAGGAGGTTGTGAAACGAAGTAGGAGATATCTCAGAAAAATCTAGGGTTCTAGTATATTTGCAGAGTTAAAATGGCGGCTTCAAACATTTGAATGCATATATATATCTTAGAGAAGATAAATAGTTAAATATCAAGGGTTCAGTTTGAACGCGCTTTTTGAGATGGACGGCTAGGATTAAGTTTTATAAAATAGGCAATGATCATATTAGCCACCTAAGTCAAAAAGGTAGTTGTATATAGCCTAAGAAGTAACTTAATACGACATGTATTTAATGCGTTGCAGAGTTCAGCATGCTTGTACATGGAATGTTGTGTATTAAATGTAAACCGTTAATATTAAATGAAATTTTAAGGCATTGAATACGATCTTGAATCTCGATTCATAAATGCACATAAGCTGTTCTATCGGCTCTGAGTAGAGATACGCAAACCTGTCAGCTGAACATCGTACTCAGCTGATACCTCATGTAGATGGTTGCTAAGTCTCTATGTACTGATTTTATTCAGTACCGAGAGTGAACATTCCCCCTTACTGAATGCTCATCTCTCCGAATCCTCTTCTTCGACCGGAGTCGGTAGGGTCTAGCAGACCTAGCTCTAGTGAAAGTTCTCTGAATCTGGCTTCAGCTAGAGGCTTGGTCAGGATATCAGCCCTTTGATGGGTAGTATGGATCTTTTCCATTCTGATATCCTTCTTTTCGACATGGTCACGAATGAAGTGGTGTCTGATGTCCACGTGCTTGCATCTTGTATGAAGTACATGATTCTGAGTGATTGCAATGGCACTGGTACTATCGCAGAAGATCGACACTTCATTCTGAATGACGTCATAGTCGCGTAGCTGCTGTCTCAGCCAAAGGATTTGGGCGCAACTTCTTCCGGCAGCCATGTATTCAGCTTCAGTAGTTGATGTCGCTACTGAATGCTATTTCTTTGAGAACCATGAGATCAGCTTACTGCCAAGGAACCGACACGTTCCAGAAGTTGACTTTCGGTCAATTCTACATCCTGCATAGTCAGCATCAGAATAACCAGTTAGTTTAATATTATCATCAGCTGGATACCATAAACCTATGTCAGATGTTCCTCTGAGATAGCGGAGAATCTTTTTTACTGAGTCCATGTGACTCTGCTTTGGATTCGCCTGAAATCGAGCGCAGACACCTACATCATAAGTTATGTCAGGACGAGTAGCTATTAAGTATAATAAAGAACCAATTATATCACGAAATTCAGTTTGGTCTACTGATACTCCCTCTTTATCAAGATCAATTTTCATGTTCGTGTTCATCGGAATCTTGATTGGTTTGCCGGATGTACAACCGAATCTTTTGATGAGGTCTCAAGTATATTTGCCTTGATTGATGAATGTTCCCTTCTCAGATTGTTCGACTTGAAAGCCGAGGAAATAGTTTATCTCTCCCATCATTGACATCTCGAACTTGTCCTTCATCATTTTCTCAAACTGCTGACACATGATGACGTTCTTCGAACCAAAGATAATGTCATCTATGTAGACCTGCATAAGTAATAAGTCGTCTTCCAGTCGAATGCTGAATAATGTGCGGTCTACTGTGCCCTTCTAAAAACCTTTCTGAAGAAGAAACTCAGACAGGGTATCGTACCAAGCCCTGGGTGCTTGTTTTAACCCATACAAAGCCTTTCTGAGTCTATAGACTTGATGTCCCTCTTGAAAGCCGAGAGGTTGTTCCACATAGACTTCTTATTTCAGTACGCCGTTCAAGAAAGCAGACTTCACATCCATTTGATAGACTTTGAATCTTTGATGTGTTGCGTAGGCTAGGAATAGTCTAATTGCCTCCAATCTTGCAACTGGAGCGAACGTTTCATCGAAATCTATCCCTTCATCCAAACAGTAGCCTTTTGCCACGAGTCTTGCTTTATTCCTTAATATGACGTTGTTTTCATCTCGCTTCTTCTTGAAGACCCATTTGGTCCCGATCACATGTTGATGCCGGGGTCTGTCAACAAGCTCCTAAACTTCATTTCTCGTGAACTGATTCAGCTCCTCCTGCATGGCTATGATCCAGTCAGCGTCTTTCAGTACGTCCTCAAGCGGCGAGGTTCTTGATAGACAAGAAGTAGGAATATAAGGCGCTTTCTCCTTGACAGAATTTGGATCTTGTCTTTACGCTTGCTGAAGGATCTCCAATAATCAAATCAGAAGTGTGAGCGTCCATCCACGATCTACGATGTTTCAACTCTTCATCTCAAGTTTGTTCAACACAGATAGTAGGTGAATTAGGCATTTTAGTTGTACTATTCTGAGATTGCTGCAATTCAGTTACAAGAGGTTCAGGGGCAATTTAGCTCAGGAACATCAATAGTTCCCCCGAATTATTATTCTCTGTAGAGGTCTCGGTTACCACTAGTGTTTCTTCATCGACTGAATTACACGGGATTGACTACGTTCGGGAGAGTCAATCTGTTCGACTACTCTGTCTCTGGTTGAGATTCGGTAGACTTGTCTTCGATTTCTTCATACGAATCATCATCCCAACATAGCTTGGATCTTTTAAGCTCGAGATCCCGTGGCGCTTCGATGTCCTCGGATTCGGGTTTAGAGTTTACGCTCCTGTCTTCGGTAGCAAACTCATTAAAAACAACATGAGGGCTTTCTTCCATGCAAAGGGTCCGATAGTTAAAGACTCACGAAAGCTTTCTTCGACCGGGAGTATCCTAAGAACACTCCTTGATCTGACTTGCTATCAAAAGTCTTCAGCTGATCTTTCCCATTATTGTGAATAAAGCTCGAACACCCAAAAATATGGAAATAAGATAACGAAGGCTTCCTTCCGTTCCATAGTTCATATGGTGTCTTCTTATGCTGCTTTGTCTAGTAGAGATCGGTTCTGAGTATAACATGCAGTGTCAGTTGCTTCTGCCCAGAATTTGGTTGGGAGTCCTGAGTCTGCGAGCAGGGTTCTTGCTGCTTCTTTGAGTGTTTGATTCTTCCTCTCAGCAACCCCATTTGGTTGAGGCGTGCGCGCGGCAAACGTCTCATGCTCTATACCTTCTGCTTTGCAGAACTCCTCCACCATGAAATTCAAGAACTCAGTTCCTCTGTCTGAACGTATCTTGACGATCTTGGTGTTCTTCTTAACACTGAGCCTTTTCAGAAGCGTTGGTAACTCTGTTTTGACGTCAGATTTGTTGGTAATAAATATGACCCATGTGTAGCGCGATTAGTCATCAATGACCACTAATGCATACTTTTTGCCTATGATCGTCACTTGGAGAGGCCCGGACCGAACAAATCTATATGTAGCAGTGAAGGATTCCATCGGTGGAAGGAGATGGAACAGTGGATTTTGATTCCTTGTTTGCTTTCCCTTCGGACATGCTTCACACCGAGTGTCTTTCTTTGAATACTTCATTCGGCAGTCCTCTTGCTAGAGTGTTTCTAGATAATTTTTTGAGCGTCTTGAAGTTGAGATGGCTGAGTATTCTGTGCCAGAGCCACCCCGTTCTGTTGTCATTCTTCACCAACAAACAAGCTTCGAGGTTCGGTGAGTTCCGATCGGCTACATAGATGTTCTTCTTGCGTGAACCCGATAACCTTTGTTTTCCCTGTAGATTTCTCAATGACATCACAGAAACCAGCGTAAAAAAATCACTCTATTCGAGTTATCACAAAATTAACTAATAGAGAGAAGATTATGCAAAAGTCGTTCAACATATGATACTCTTGGAGCCTGTTGTTGTTCCAATCTTGAGTGTTCCATAGCCTTTGGTGTAGCCTTTTGCGTTGTCTCCAAACTCGATTCGAGGTCCTTCTTGATAGTATAATTCTTCAGCAAGTCCTTTTGGTACATCATGTGTCTTGAGCATCCGCTGTCCACATACCAAGGGTCCTTGTGCACCTGCAAAACATAATTATATTTAGGTACCCTTTATTTTTGATTTTGGGTCCTTTGATGTTAGTTTTGGAAACCCATATCTGTCTTACGACCCTGATGGTCTCAGACAGTTTCTTTCCACTTTTGTCAACGTATCTAACCACTGGACTGGTCGATGCTGACTTCAGAGGCTTTTCAGGTTCAGGAGTCCTGATCTTCTGAGTAGGTGGACTGCTGTCCTTTGCCTTCTGTACGGCTTTCTTCTTCTTCTTCTTCTGACTTTTGGATCCTCTCCTGATTATAGGATCGTAGTAATATGACCCATACTGAGCTGGATGAGTCAGCTGCGGAGGTCCATACTGATAAGTCCATTTTGCTCTGCTAGTTCCCCCTTGACTGAACTGGGGTGATTTGGTGCTGATCTTCTTGAGAGTGCTGATAACTAGGATGAGGTGCCTTCATCTTCTGTTTGTTCTTGGCTAGGGGGTTCAGTATGTCTGCATTGATGGTCTCCCCTTGAACAAACCTATCAGCCAGCCGGTTTTCTGAGCGTACGGGGGCAGATGAGGAGGCTCCATGGCTGAATCCAAGTCCCTCCTTGCAATGTTTGGGCTTATTGCTTGCTAGCATAGCCTCTAGATTCTTTTCAGCGCCCATGTAACGCTCTGTCATCAGGTTTCTCCAGACATCGTCACTCTTCTTCAGCATTTCATGCTCGGTCTGAAGTCCTGACATCTCTTGCTTCAGTAGACTCAGTTCAGTATCTTTCTGAGTCGAGTCTTTGGTCAAAACTGAGATCTGAGCTTCTTGATGCTGAGACTTGGCCTTCAGAGAGTTTATCTCCTCCCTGAGTCTCAACACAAGTCCTTCGACAAAGTAGCAACACGACTCTCCCGAGAAAGTCTACGATTCTCCACTTTCAGGGTATCCAACTCCTGAAGAGTCTTACTGAGCTGCAGAATCATCTGAATCTGCTCGTCGAGTAGTTCTTCGTATGCGATCGCGACGTCCAGATTCTCGTCTGCACCTGAAATAGTGTCGTGTGTGAAGTGTGAAGAGGAATTGAATGGTGTATGAGAGTTTACCTCATCCTCTTCTCCTGCCATGAGACACTTTTCGGCGTCTTCTTCGACTTCAAGCTCTATGGCCATGAAAGCCGCTTCATCGTTAGATGAATCCATGAAGGAATCGACTTCATACGAGTCGTACGAGAGTTCACCGGTAATGTATGCTTGTCTCTTCTTGATGAACTTCTCCCTTCTTGCTTTGCGTCTTTGCTCTTTCAGCGATGCGAGCTCGGGACAGTCATGCGATAGTGTCACGGCTTTTTGCGGTTATAGCGAGGTTGTTACTCTTTCTTCTTTGCTCTCACTTGTCTTTCGACCGAGCCGAGTCCTCTTGTTTCTGCATTCGGAAGTATGCGAGTCGGGAGCGCGCTTAGGCATATATTCGGACTTACCCTTGGATTCTCTGAGGGCTTTAGTCACTTTTCTGCACCTCTCCTTTTCCTTCTGATACTTCATGGCAAGCAGCGCGTACTTCTTGGCTAGATTTCCTTCTTGTATGACACTGCGTGAAGGTTCAGCCTTGCTGCAGCTGGAGCTATTGTGCCGACTGATGCTTTAAAGGCATGGTCGACTTGGGTGTCAGCTTCAGCTCGCTTCTTCCTTTGAGGTAAGCCGAACTCGAACTCCTCTGCTTTAAGTTCTGAAAAGATATTATCAGGAGTAACAATATCTAAATCAGAATGACGTAATAAAGTAGCAAAAGGGGTCCGGTTTCCGTGCGCGTGCCCTCAAAATCTTAAGATTCATCTCTCGGTTGGAGAATGTCTTTCCCGGTCCGTTGATAGAGTTCATCGGATCCAGTAAATCTGCGTTGAGATCTTTAATGGTGTCACCGGGCATGAGAGACGGTCTCTCCGGCTTACGAAGTTCCGGCGCAAGTTTGTTCGCTTTGATCTTTTGAGTCCCCGACTCGGTAGTGCTAGAGCATCCCAGAGTTCTTTTGCGGACTTGCAGTCCGGAACTCTTCCGAGATGAGAATCACTCAGGGTGGTTAGTATGGCATTTACGGCAACGCGGTCCTAGTTGTGAAGCTTCTTCTCCTCGGGGGTGAAGAGACTTGTCTTTGGGAATCTTCTTCCCGGTCACCATTCCACCTCCGTCCGTGGATCACGAGCTACGACGCTATCGATCATAGGAGCGATAGGTCCGTCCTCCCGGAACCTCTGTCATGCTATCGTGGAGAGAGGTCGGATGTGCTTGATGGTCCCGAGGAAGCGGACGAGTCTTCGGGTGTAGAATGCACTGAGTCAAAGGATTGATGGTCCAGGAGCGAGATGAGTCTTTAGGTGTAGAATACACACGAGTCAAAGTTCAAGCAACGGCGCGACGGTCGGTACTGCGAATCGATGCTGGCCGAACGCGTGGGCAGAGAATCCTTCTACTGAGTACGGTCTACTGAATTCAGTCAGTAGAACAGTAGTTCAGTATCAGGTTTCGAGTGCGAAAGAGTAGGCCCAAAAGAATATTCGTCTGTCTGAAAAACCCGTTTATATGCTGTTTGATTTAAAGTCAGTTTTATGCAAGTGAACAGTTAAGCAAAGCGACAATAAATGAACACAGAGTTTTTAAAGTGGTTCGGATACGCAAGATCCTACGTCCACTGTCCCGAAAGGTCAGGAGGCTATTGATTATACTGAGATAGTCTCAGTCAGCTTGTACACAGGACAAAGCCGTGGCTTGAGGATTATACTGAGCAAGTCCCAATTTACAAAGGCATCAAACTAAAGTGTTTGACAAACTCTCCAACTATGAAGGAGTCCTTTTACAATAAGGAACAAGTTCAAATATGAACTCCTTCGTCTAAGCTATGGATAGTACAATAAGATCAGCTTAGTTTAGAGAAGAGGAACGAGATAGAACTCTAGAGAAAAGAACTATAAGAATATATCTATGAAAGATTAAGTTTTTCTCTGGATATGGCTTGAATCTTCTAGAGTGTTTGTTCGGTTGAGCTCGGTTCCCTGGATGTATCCATCTTCGTCATGGTCGACCTCCCATCCACTTCTATCTTCTGTTGCTCTCTCTCTCTCTCTCTCTCTCTCTCTCTCTCTCTCTCTCTCTCTCTCTCTCTCTCTCTCTCTCTCTCTACGTGAAGACACTTCTCTATTTATAGAGGTGACCTAAGCATATATCCGTTGGAGAGGACGATGCCACGTGTCACTCTATGGGGTAGCAAACGGCTCTATTGAATTCTATAGAGTCCACTAACTTTTATAGAAGTGGTTGACTTGCAGCTTTATGTCGGAGACTCTGCCAGCTGGCTGCTTGTCATTGGTCGAGGTACAGAGAGTGGTTGAGACCTATTCAGACTTCAAGGTGATACTAAAGCTGACTTCTCAGATGTACGACCTCGGACAACTCTACTGAATTGTTCTTCTGAAGTCCATGGTCAGTTAAAGTAACTGACCGACCGTTGCTGAGTCTGATCTAGATTCAGTAGGTAACTTTCTGCTGAGTCTCCCTTACTGAAGATCAACTACGAGTTCGATGGCGCTCTCCGCCTGAGTCCGGTTCTGCGAGTCTTCACTCCCATGGTGCGAGGCGGATAGTCTGCGAAGGTCGGCCAGACGGAACTACTTAGCCGGACCATGTTGAAGGTAAGTCTCCGAGTGCGAAACACTCAAGAGATAAGGGCGGTGCGTGCGGATTCAATCGGTCTATATCGGTCCGGCCCGACTTCTTCGATCCTCGAGTTCTTCGGTGAGTGAAGGGTCTTCTCTTCGAATGCACAACTGTTGAACTTTAGCTAGTCTACTGAGTTCCTAACACGGTGAACTCAGTTAAGCTATAACAATATCGAAGGCTCATCATCCAGCTAGGGTTTTGGGATCATTAAATCTATCATTGTGAACATGATTCCTAACAATTTCCCCCTATTTGATAATGCCAAAACCTCTACAAACTTCTTCTAAAAACTTCCTACATGCAACTACTAATCTAATCAACAGAGTTCCCCCTTTTTAATCATGATACCAAATCCCCTAAAACATAAGACATAAGTCTGACAACTTCCCCCTGGGCAAGTGGCACGTAATTACGAGACACATAGATATATCAGTGAAGTGTGTGTAAGTGTTGAAAGATAAGAACATGCTCTGAAATCTCGGATACTACAGATCTAATTGATAGACACTGAGGATCTGATCTATAGGCCTTTCCGACCTCTTGGTTCCCCCTGAGTTGGATCTGGGTGTTTTGGGGCTCGAACCTTGGATCTTCTTTTGATAGCTGGGCTGAGGTGTTTACATCTTACGTTCATTCCTTGTTTGAGAGGTTGGAGATTCTGCGTGTCGAGTTCCCCCTTGGACAAACCTATCGGCCCGGTGATCGGAGCTTTTTACGTCCTTAAGTAGTCGCCGAGCCATTAAGATCTCTTCAAAGTCCTTTTACGAATTATCAAACATTAAGAACATGGTATAGGATGCTATGAAGATTATGCAATATGCGCATGCTTGAGAAAACGGTTTTTCAGGATCACTTAGTTAGACCAGAGCTCTGATCAGAAGAACACCATGCACTTTGATCAGAAGTACATCGTGCGCTTTGATCAGAAAAACACCGTGCGCAAAGAACACCGTGCGCTCTGATACCAATTGATGGTCCCGAGAGCAGACGAGTCTTCAGGTGTGGAATACACCTGAGTCAAAGTTCAGCAACGGCGCGCGACGGTCGATCTTGCGAATCGATGCTGGAAAGCGTGGGCAGAGAATCCTTCTACTGAGTACGGTCTACTGAATTCAGTCAGTAGAACAGTAGAACAGTAGTTCAGTATCAGGTTTCGAGTGCGGAAGAGTAGGCCCAAAAGAATATTCGTGCATGCGAAAAAGCCGTTTATATCTTTGTTTGATTTAAAGTCGGTTTTATACAAGTGAACAATTAAGCAAAGCGACAATAAATCAACACAGAGTTTTAAAGTAGTTCGGATACGCAAGATCCTACGTCCACTGTCCCGAAAGGTCAGGAGGCTATTGATTATACTGAGATAGTCTCAGTCAGCTTGTTGGTCCTAAGAGTACGTTCAGGTGTAGAGGGGGGGGGTGAATACACCTGAAAACCGATTTTCTCAACTTAAACATGAACAGTCCTTTTCAGGAGAGTGTCGTACTGAACAAGTTCAGCAGACCAGATAAGCTGTTCTGAATCATGTGGCGAGTGGCCCGACTCTCGCGAGGCCCGCTAGGCGACTTAGTCGGGAATTCGATACCGTTCAGTATAGAGTTCAGTGGTGCGGAATAGTGTAGGCCCAAATTCAGTTGAGTTAGGAAAACGTTTTTATCAAAATAGTTTCAGTAGATTAGTGCAGTCTGTTAAGTTTGCTGAAACTCAGTTGAATGATTTTGAAAGATATTTTAGTATGAACAGTAAATCAATGCAACAGTAAAATAAAGAACACAGAACATAGAGATTTTTAAAGTTGTTCGGATACAACAATCCTACGTCCACTGTCCCGAAAGATCAGGAATCTATGTATTATACTAAGATAGTCTCAGTCGGTTTGTACACTTTGGACAAACACTCGTCTTGAGATTTATCGAGCAAGTCTCAGTTTACAAGGTTATCAAACTAAGTGTTTGAAAAACTCTCCAACAGTGAAGGAGTCCTTTTACAATAAGGATCAGTTCAGAAGTGAACTCCTTCGTTTAAGCTATGGATTTATACGGTTGATCTTAGGTTAGAGGGATAGGGAACGAGAAGATGGCTTCTAGAACGACGAACAGCTGAGTGTAAGCTTTGGGTTCGTGTCACGTCGTTTGGATACTAGAGGCTATATAATTCAATTCAGCTTGGTTCCCTATGAGCGTGAAATGTAGTCTTTCGCCGGAGATTATTTCTTCTAACTTCTTGCGGAAGACTTAGGCTTTTTCGAATTTGCTCGTTTGAATGCTCTGTGTGTTCTCTGGCATTCTTGGTTTCTCGTGAAGGTCTAGGTGAGCTTCAATTTGATTTATCCCTCTATTTATAGAGAAGAGATTAGAATAGATCCATTGGAGATGACGATCCTTTGTCTCTCTCTTTTGGGTAGCTAACGGCTCTTTCGAAGTATGGTAGTAGTGTCCTTTCCCTCCATTTCACGGAAAGTTGTTGACTTGCGGTTTTAATAGATATAGGATACATGGTGCTTGTCATTGGTCGAGGTTCGGAAAGTGGTTGAGGCGAACGGACTTCAAGGAGATCGAAGGCGACTTCTCTCTTCCTCGTATTGACTCTGCGATTCGACTTTTAAAGATCCTGACGGTCGGAAGGCGTCGGCCGTTGTTGAGTCGATCTCGATTGATAGTATGCTCTTTGTTGGTCCCGAGAGCACGTTCAGGTGTAGAGGGGTGGGGTGAATACACCTGAAACCGATTTTCTCAACTTAAACACGAACAATCCTTTCCAGGATGATGTCGTACTGAACGAATTCAGCAGACCAGATAAGGCGCATTACGAATCGTGTTGGCAAAGTGAGCCGACTCTACGAGACACGCTAGGCGGCGAGTGTCGAATCGGTATCTCGCAGATAGAGTTCAGTGGTGCGGAATAGTGTAGGCCCAATTCAGTTGAGTTGGAAAAACATTTTTATTAAAACAGTTTCAGTTGATTTGTGGAATCTCTTAAGTTTGCTGAAACTCAGTTGAATGATTTAAGAGAGTTTTCAGTATGAACAGTAAATCAATGCAACAGTAAAAAGAGCACGAACACAAGACATAGAGATTTTTAAAGTGGCTCGGACACAAAAATCCTACGTCTACGAAAGATCAGGAAGCTATTTATTATATTGAGGTAGTCTCAGTCGGTTTGTACGGTGGACAAACACGGGTCTTGGAATTTATACTGAGCAAGTCTCGGTTACAAGGTTATCAAGGCGAGTGTTTGAAAAACTCTCCAACTGTGAAGGAGTCCTTTTACAATAAGGATCAGTTCAAAGATGAACTCCTTCGTCTAAGCTATGGATATATTCTATTGAGCTTAGGTTAGAGATATAGGGAACGAGAAAGTGGCTTCTAGAACGACGAACAGCTGAATATAGCTTTGGGTTTGTGTAATGTCGTTTGGATACTAGAGGCTGTATTAATCAGTTCAGCTTGGTTCCCTAAGAGCTAGAATGTAGTCTTTCACTAGGAGATAGATTCTTCGAACTTCTTGCGGAAGACTTGGGTTTTTCGGATTAGCTCGTTTGAATGCTCTGTGTGTTGAGACTCGTTTTTTTTGTGTTCATTTTTTTGGCTCGTTGTTGGTCGTCTCGTATGCTTCAAATTTCGATTTATCCCTCTATTTATAGAGAAGAGATTAGGATAGATCTGTTGGAGATGATGATCCTTTGTCTCTCTCTTTTGGGTAGCTAACGGCTCTTTTGAAGTAGGGTGGTAGTGTCCTTTCCCTCCTTTTACGGAAAGTTGTTGACTTGCGGCTTTAGTAGGTGTAGGACGCGTGTACGCTTGTCATTTGACGAGGTTCAGAAAGTGGTTGAGACGGAACAGACTTTAAGAAGATCTGAAGCTGACTTCTCTCTTCCTCGTATTTGACTATACTGATTGACTTTCAAAAGATCGGCCGGTTCGGAAGACTGCTCGGCCGTTCTTGAAGTCCGATCTCCGATTCGGTAGTGAAGCTGCTGGCGAGTTGGTTCTCTGCGGGGATTAGCTCGAGTACGGTGAACTACTCCTGCTGAGTCCCATTCCGACTCCTTTCGATATCTTGCTCATGCCGAGTCCAAGTATTGCTTGAGTCTTCTACTTACAGTGCCGAGGCAAATAAACTCTCGAATACCCGAACCGGAGCGGAGGGTGCGCTAATTCTGAAACCTCAGAGACAAAAGCAGATTACAATGTAAAGGTTCACCAATCAACCTAGGGTTTTGGGATCTTCAAATCTTTAGACTAGTTCAGAGCACAAGGCTACTGAGTATATGTCAGCACAGAAGTTTGAATCATTTCCCACTATATTTAATACCTTTGAGGATAGAATCATCACCCAACAATTTTCCCCTATTTGATAATGCCAAAACCTAATAACAACATCTATGCAACTTAACACTATAACTTATCGGAAACGAGGCTCCTTACAATGTTACAAGTAGGATCGGTGGAGTTGTTCTTCAAGTTCTAGACTACTGAAGGGATCAGGGCAGAGAGTCAGAATATAGAGACTAAGCATTTCCCCCTGTCTTAACAACATTTTCCATCCAAAGAAAAAAAAAGTCTATCAGAATCTAATCAAAGCAGCTACTGACAATAAATCAGTCAGTGAGTGTGTGAGTCAGTAATCACTTTAGTGATTCTGAGTGTTAAGCATAAAATAAACACGGCTATTTAGACAATAAGATATTATCAAAGCCAAACTGAGATGTCATATATAAGTAAAGAATTCAGTACAGATACATCTCTGCTAGACTAAAACAACAAAAGAAATACAGAAGCAGAAAATCATTTGAACTGTCCAATCATGTCTTTGAAGTCTTGAGATGAAGATTCAGGAAGGGGCACTCCATACATGCGATAAGTATTCTTCCTCAGCTTCAGTATTTCAGCAAAGTCCGCTGGATCTTCTTCCTCGAGAAATTTTGCTTCAGCAGCGTCCTTCACTTCTTTCTCAATTACACCAAAATGAATGGATCCGTCAAGTCTTCGTGGGGGTGGCAGGATTCTAGGATCTGGAACTCTGACTTCGACATTTTCTTTTACTGACTTTCGCAACGGAATACATATCTAAGTCGGCTCTCATTACCCATTCGGTATATGCTTACGCCTTACGCTTATCGGACCGAGAAACTCCGGAAGTAGTTTCTTTTGATGAACTCTACCTTCACACTTCCCATCTTTGAGTGAATTCCACTTGGCATCCATTCGTTAGTTCTAGGCCATATCCGTAAGTCTTCGGATCCGTAGGCTTTTACGAATTTCCTATATCCGTAGGGAATATCGGCCTTTGAGGGGATCCTCTGACTTGCCTCCTTTTCTGTTATCAGCCTGAGGGCTTCAAGATCTGCAATATGTAACCTTTGTCTGGCTGCTTCAATCTGTTTGGCCTCTTCACCTCTGTAGAGATATTTGTCAAGCTGAGCCCAGATTTCTTCCATCTCTTGTTCCTGTGCTTTGGAAGTAGTATAGGACGGCTTGTGAGGTGGCTCATCTTCTGAGTCAGCAGGTGTTGTAGATTTTTCTTTGGTTTTGCCCTGCTGCTCGGTGGATTGTTTCTGCTGCTGCTCCTTTTCTTTGTCAGCTTCATCGCTGAGCTTTAGTGTTCTGGGAGGCAGTCGCTGAGTTTTCTTGCCTCTAGCTGGAGCCTTGGTTTTGCCTTTGGCAGGCTTAGATTTGGGCTTATTTGCTGCTTCAGCTTCAGCAATTTCCCTAGCCAGCTTCTCATCAGCGGCTATTTGAGTCTCCTCCTCCGGAGTAATATATCTCTTAGATCCTATCTTCTTGGAGGGAGGGGTCAGGAGTTTAAGAGCTTTCTTGCCTTTGCCGGCAACAGGAGGTGGAAGAGGAACTTCTTCCTCTTCTGAGTCCTCCTCATTAGCGTACTCGGCGACTTCTTTGATGATATCAAGAAGAGTCTGAGTCGCCTGAGTAGCTACTTCTCTAGGTCCTGAGCCGCTTGGGCCAGTCTCAGTTGATGCTGCAGTTGCAGCTGAGACACCCTGGGCCTCGCCAGTTGTAATAGGTGCAGTAGGGACTGAACTTGTTCCTGCTACTGACCTTTTTCCCTTCAGTACCAGCTCCTTAGGTTCCCCCTTAGTTGATTTCGCACTTTCAGCTTTTCCTTGCTTAGCCATATTTCCCCCCTTTTTGGCATCAGCAATAAGGATTGGAGGTTGAGCGGATACCTTTTTGTTCAGGCTTGAGTATGAGGCTGACAATTCATCTAACTTGGAGTGAATCTTGGTCAGCTTCTCATGCAGCTCGTTTTTCTCATTTATCAGCTCAATCTTGTATTCTTTGTGAGATTGGTCGGTCACTGACCTTGAACTCTTTCGGTTGTTTGTCCACAATCTCTTCAATGGCCTTCTGAATAGTTTCCTGCCTGAGCTCACTTGCCTAAGAGATTGTGTTGACTGATTCAGTATGAGATGTTTGGGCGGCCTTGAATTTATCAAGCATTTTCTCTTGGCCTTCCTGAATCAGTCTGAGCTGAGCCTCGAAGTCGGCTCTTTGAGTGGCTAGCACGTCAGCTAAAATCTTAGAGAAGTCAGGGATAGAAGCTTTTGAGAGAGTGGTTCTCAATCCCTGAATCTCCGCGCTTGTGGCCTGAGTGGAATGACGCCACGTTTTGTTCACAGCACGAGCAAGAAGCCTATTCTGAGTCTCTTGGCTTCTGAGTGCTTTTGCCACTGATTTAGATCGTCGGCTCTTGGGGCTGGGCGCTACATCAAATGAAGATTCTAGCAAGAGTTGAGAAGGCTCTGTAGATTGTGAAGTACCAGCCGCCGACTTCCCTGAAGCAAGGATATTGAGTTGAAGTTCAGTTGATGTAGGAGTATCCTTGTTCGGTTGAGTTCCCTCATCAGGTTCTCAGGGCCTGAATCACGGGGCGGGTCCTGACCATCGGGGTCAGACCCATCAGAGGGAGGCGCTGCTGAGACTGGCTGATGGTCGTTCAGCATTGCCAGCATAGCAGCCCTCAGATCTTCTAAGGTGCCGAGATCAGCAGGCTCTGAGTAGCCAATCTGCTCTCTCAGTCTCAATTCCTCTTCGTGAAGTTGTTCACAGGAGTGATGTATCATGAGCCTCTTCAGATTATGCCACTCCTGGAACCGAAGCAACATATGGAGGCTCGCCTGTCTTGTAATAATGACAAGGTCGCTGTGGCCGGCGATCTCTGGAATGTGCTCTGTAATCTCTCGGGATGCTCTGGATTGAAGAACTGAAGCTTCCATCCTGATCGATTCTTCTTCTGAGGCGGTCTCAGATTCCTCAATCTGTATTGGAGACGCTTGTTTCTCAGCACAGGGGAGGCTGCTAAGAGGGGGATATCCAGGGGGCTCTCCGGGGCCCGAAAATCTTCGCCCTGGATATCTTCGGCGAGGACCCCTTGGTCTCTCTTTGCTTCATCATGCTCGGTGGAGACGACTTTCTCCACGGCCGGCGAGTCTTCTCAGAAGACTCTGTCACGTCTCTCAGTTGTAGAGGTGGCTGAGTGACGACTATCTCACGTTCAGGTTCACCCTCAGTGGGTACAACCTCACTGATCTTCTTCAGTCTCTTGGTTGGTGCCTTCGGTGAAGTTTGAGGTAAAGACCTTTTCTTTTGAGGAGTGGTCTTCTGAGGGGAACTCTTAGAAGCGGTGGGTCCTGAGCCGATCTGTCGAAGGGGCGCCTGCTTCGAAACTCCGACCTTCGCACATTGAAGTACCGCTTATCCGCGAAGGTGATTGGGTCGGACTTGCGGTGATCCTCGATCATGACTGAGATCTTCAATCCGTATAGGAGTTTTCCTTTGGCACTCAGCCTATTTGATGTTTTGTCGAATTTTGCTGACTGCATCATAAATTCTCTGAGGAAAAACTCTGTCCAGTTGATCTTGGCCCTGTCATAGATGGCCATCATCAGTTGCAGCTTTGGTCTGGACACTTTATCAAAGGATCCCGCCTGACCCGTCAGGAGTTGAGTGACAATATAAGCTAAGGCTCTATACTGAGGCAGCATAGTGTTCTTGGGGAACGTGGCTCTAAAGACGGTCGGCTTCCCGCAGAAGACGGACAAGTAATCATCCATCTGATCATCATGGTACCAACGGTTGAGATGCCTTCGCTTGGCAAGTCAAAACTCCTTCGAAGTGCGTCTCTGATAGACATTTGCTTCACCTCTGTGTATCCTGGAGAGGGATCGCGTAGGAGGTGGGTAATGAATCTGCCTCGGATATCTCCTTCTACTGAGTCAGAGTTCAGATAGATCTCAGCCACCTGATGTGGGAGGAAGAAGGTGGGCTTCCTCGTCAGAAAACCTTCAAGACCGGATATGCGGAGAGTTGTGAA